>JAFVLL020026112.1:13644-93854 GCA_021397915.2 Tor tambroides
AAAGAAGTCTGTTATGCTCACTAAAGCTGCATTTATAGTCTGATTTTGAGGTCAAGAATGTGCTGTAGAAACCATGATATACTATAATTCAAAAGTTTGGGGAAAGAAAGGAAGGAAAAAAGGAAGGAAGGAAGGAATACTTTATTTGGCAAGGACACACTTTATCAAATGTGACAGTAAGGACATTTATAAGATGCATCACGGATGTATCATGTTTGTATTACAGTTTTTACAAAAATATTACACAGCAAAAATCCCAATCCCCTATCTCTCTCCTCTCCGCTTCCTGTCACTTCTGACCTGTCTTATCATAATAAAGGCAAAAATCCCAAAAATAAATCTCTTTTAAAAAAGAATTATAATTGCGCACCAATAATAATTGATGATAATAGAGTATTAAATCTGTATATCAGAATGATTTCTGAAAAATCATGTGACACTGAAAATTAAGCCTGGCCACCACAGGAATAAATTAGAATTTAAAATATATTTATGTAGAAAACAGTTCTTTTAAATTGTAAAAAGCATAATATTGCATTTTTTATAGCATTTATCAAATAAATACAGCCTTGGTGAGCATAAGAGATATTTCTTAATTCTTAATTAATGTATGTGAAAAAATAACTGGAGGAAGATCTCATAGCAGTCATAAACACCCCTTTGTTAACAGAGCAGGAATTCATTTCAGCCAATTCAATCACATTTTGGATTGTATAAAATGGATTTTCAGACAGAGACAGACAATAGTAGGGTGCAAAAAAAAAAAAGAAAAACCGTGTCTGGAAGCTATGGATTGTGTTTAATTCATTACGCTTAGCTAGGGGCATATTGGTAATTTCAGAGCCTTTGTGTTGGGTTGATTATTAGAATGCACCTGTTCATCAGTCACATTTACGTCCATACTAATCAGCACACTCAAAGATAATAAAGGCCGTCCACGCATGCTAATTGAAACACAAAATGATAAATTTAATTGAGCTGATCTGTGACAATATCGCCGGATGCATCAAAGCAGAATAAATGAAGGTAAAATAGGCATTTGAGGTTAATGACTTACTATTATTTGGTTACAGGCCTTTATTTATTCAACTGAACACATTTCACTGAACCTTGCTTAATGAATGTCGCTCAATTAGACCATAGAACAGTTTAGCAAATTTTCCTTCCCCCAAAACAAAAGATTCCACAAAAACCAGTTGAAGCTAGTCCTCTGAGTCCATCTAAGGACATTCATTAATAATACAGTTCAGGGTCTCCTGTGAGCTGGTCTTTGGAGGAAGTTCCAAGTCTCTAAACTCTCTTCCTGCCAGCACTGAAGATTCAATACCTCTGGTGCACACCTGGCCAGTTACAAATACTCATGCTAAATTACCAATACAAGTCCTTTAGAGTCAAACAGCAACCACACATGAACACACACACTAAAAAAGCTTATTTAAATCTAAATCTGGTCTGCATTTCAGAGTTACATGGAACAAGCTCTGTTAAGTCTCTATATAGAGTATTAACGTAAGAAAGGCATTGGATATGCCGCTGACGGCCTGTATTTTGAAGATAACTTTTGATGTTGAGGCTCCATCAAAAACTGATGTGATGGGAGCTGAGGGAATGCAGTAGGGGAACAAGCCAGCCATTCTAACATCAAAAAAATTCCTGCTGTGAACAAACATTGAGGTATTATTGAAGGTAGAGAGCTTTGGCACCTACATTCCTGCCATCCATTACAGCTTAAGCATCAGAAGCCCCAGTGTCAATCCTCCGATAAAACCAACTCCAATGGGGAAACATGTCATTTATGAGAGTCATTTGCATTTAAATTCAGATCAAGAATTGAGGATGTCAAGCTGGAAGGCCATGAAACAGCAAATAAAACTTCAATGAACTGGGAAAAGTGTTACACACAAAATCAGATGATGATCAGATCTGCTTGAAGAGGCAAGGCGATAATAACAGACGAGGAAATGTAATGGATATTGAACTTACTGGAATAATTGTGATTGGGGCTTGATTATCTTGGAGAGAGTCTCTCCATGCAGGTTTAGTATGCCGACGCTGTCAATTTTATCTGACAGTTGGAATGAGAACAATGTTGGACGGTCAGTCGCGTAGATGATGTTTGCCAAGGCTTAGTTAATGAATTCTCTCCTCATAAATATTCATTTAGTGCACTTACCAACCGGTTCAGAATCTAATTAACACCGTCAAGCATTGGTTAAACAGACAAAACTGATAACTATTCCAGTTCTAATGAAGATTATAGGCGGCTGGAACTTTGTTCAAAGAACCAAATCATTTTGGAGCACTTGCAAAGTGAATAATCAAACTATGACTAAGTTTAAGTCAGGAAAAAAAGAATGTCATCCAATCTGGACTACTGGTTATTGTTAATTCAATCCAAGACAATCATTTCAAGAGGAACTGTCATCAATTTGCCTACAGCTCAAATACTGTGCCAGCTTTAACAAGATTACTTTGAGTGGATTATACAACTGTAGCATTCTTAAACCTGACACCTCTGTCACAGATGTGAAGCCCAAGCGAAGACAGTCTTCATAAAAATGGCATGTTTAATGTCACTGCTATATATTAAGCAGGCTATAAAAAGAAATATACAATGTGAGCGAACATGAAAGCAGATCAAATGTGTGGAGACATTTTTGCCTGTAGCAGCTCAGCAGTAAGACCTGGTTTGCACAAGTAACTTAATACTGTTTAATTGAATCATGTAAGGACAAAGGCATCCTAACACTACATTAGGGACACTTTGCCTGCTGCTCTAAGAATTGATGTTTTAGCCTTTCATAGAGGACGCTACAAATCAGTGTTTGTCCTCTGGAGGGAAAACACATCTCATATAGCTCATGCCTAGTGTAGTTTTGTGCCAGGTTAACATTCATTTGCCTTCCTGTGAGTCATCGTATTCCTCATCGAAACAGATCAGGAGAGGGAGAGAGAGAGAGAGAGCACTCAGAGGAGATCAGCTCTAAAAATAAAGAGGATAAGGCATGATTAGCATATACTTCCTGCCCCCTTACTTATGCCAGTGTC
Source organism: Tor tambroides (assembly GCA_021397915.2). Taxonomy (NCBI): domain Eukaryota; kingdom Metazoa; phylum Chordata; class Actinopteri; order Cypriniformes; family Cyprinidae; genus Tor; species Tor tambroides. The sequence goes on from JAFVLL020026112.1 coordinate 16,693, forward strand.
TCAGCAGACAGGAGGCAGCAGATTGTTTCAAATCTCCGGCCGCTCCGGAGCGCCGCAGGCTGTGGAAAACACAGCCCGCCCTTCGTGCCATTAGCGCTGTGACCTCCATGGTGTTAGATCAGGTATTGGGTGAGAAACTGGTGGGGAAGAGGAGGGCTTTATCACGTGTCATTGAGGTGCCTGGTTTTAAACCGTCCTCGATCGTCCGTGGACGTTCAAAAAGGTCAAAGCCAATCCGGGAAAAAAGGTCATGCTTTGACATAATCACACAGCTGAATCATTTTGGATCTGGTCTGTTGAACAGCTTGCAGGCTGTTTAGAATTGAAAACTTTAGGATGGATGAGGGAGAAGGTCAAATTGTCATGCCCCTTTAGATACAAAAGGTTTAACAAGAACGCTATCTGGAAAGATAACAATCTTATAATTTGTCAGACAGTTATATTAGCCGGAGGAATACGTTTGGACCTTTGAGAGTTCACAGTTTCCATAGGAACATAAATAACATTTAACAGTCATCAGTGCTCTCAAAATGAAGCAACAGACGTGATCAAACACCAGAAAATGATGAGAGAGATGATAAATGAGCAAAGAGCAGCTGACAACAACTGTTAACACGTAACAAAATCATATTTTAATCTGATCTATTTTAGCTGTAGGGATAAACAATGAAAAGGTTGAATAAAAATAAAAAAAGCAATATAAATTTAATAACATGATGACGATGATGATGATGATAAAATTTATTATTATTATTATTAAATATATAATAAAATAAAATGAAAAGTTAATAATGTTAATACGCTTATTATTATTGATCTTATTTAGTTTAGTTAATAATGCTTACACAATTTATTATATTATTAATTTTGTAAAAAAAAAGCAATAAAATTTAATAACTGATGATGATGATGATGATGATAATGATGATAATAATAATATTTATTATTAAAGATATAATAATAATAATAATAAAATGAAGTTAATGTTAATTTGCTTATTATTATTGATCTTATTTAGTTTAATTATTTAGTTAATGCTTACATCATTTATTATTATTATATAATAATAATAATTATTAATTATTATTATTATTATTATTATTATTATATTAGTAGAAGAAGAAAATGAAGAGGTAATGCTTACATGCTTAATATCATCAGTATTATGTTTTAAAATTAAAATATAATAATAGTAAGAATTCATTATTATTAGTTAATAATAGTAATAGTAATAATAAATAAAACTTAAATGCTAATACACTTATTAATCTTATTTAAAACAACAACAATTTTTATTATTAATATTAAATTTATAATAATAATAATAATAATAATAATAACAACAACAAAAAGTTAATAATGTTAATACGCTTATTATTATTGATCTTATTTAGTTCAGTTATTTAGTTGATAATGCTTACACCATTTATTATTATTATTATTATTATTATTTTATTATTATTTTAGAATAGAAAAATTAACAGTTAATGCTTACCTGTTTAATAGCATCAGTATTATGTTTTAAAAATAAAATAATAGTAAGAATTCATTATTTTTAGTTAATAATAGTAATAATAAATAAAAATTAATGCTAATACACATAATATTATTCTAATATTATTAATGACAACGGTTTAAATTCAGTACAGACATCTTTAGTGATACTGCCAAAAATTTCAATGAGTCAAATTTCACCTGCAGCTAGAATTCATTCCCCTTTTGTGTCTTTAATACTACAGTACAGTGATGAAATTTTATATAAAATATGGAGGAACAATTTGAACAGTCTTTTAAGCATCACGGCACCCTAGAGAGATGGCTAACAAATGGACTGCATTAATAACCCAACAATAACAAAGACAAAAACAGATGCTGTAGGCAAAACGAAAATATTCTGCCCTCAGTTTCTTGTAACGGTAATAAATGGTAATTTTTGTAATGAAGATCAAATTCTGTAAAGAGTCACAGCTGAATTTAAACAGTACAACTAAATATACTTCTGCATTAATTCTCAAAACGATGCTTGCCTTCACACGCTGTCACAAATGATGCGGAGGAAACTGTCAGCTTTGAGACGCTGGCTGGCGAGTTGCCTCTGAACAACAGGTTTCGTACATGCTAATTAGAGAAGAAAGAATAACTTCACGCCTGTAGAGGTCTATCTGTCCTCCAAATCAAAGAATGAACAACATCTTGATAGCAAATGATCTGAAACCATTCCCTTTTAATGAATGCCGCCTCTCCCCTCCCATTCCAGCCGAGAAACTAAACAATGTAATGACACATGCCACTAATGAAGAACATTCCCCAATGCAGACTCCAAATAAAATCAGACAGAATTAATTACAGTGAGGCAGACTGACCTTTTCAGCTTGATAAATCATAAAGCGACGTTAGGCCTGTGGACATAGAATGCCTTGCTTTGATAAACAATATCCTCCCTCCTGTATTGACCCGAGAAAAGCTCTGCACAGATATTACCAAACTGAGTTCTGACTGAAAGCCACTGTCTATTCCAGGTCTCTAAAGTATTTTCTTTCTGGAACCATTATATATTGCATCAATTAAGCTATCGGATTTTTGGGGGGGTTTTCCAATCGTGATGCATTCCATCATTCCATCTTGAGCCCAAACAACGTTTCTTTGGGGAAAATGCACCCAACGGCTTTGAAAATAGTCTTTTTAACTCCATTTCTAAAAGCAGCTGCATGTTCTGTGTACTTCCTCATTATAAATTCCACTTTTGATTGGTACATTTCAATCACAAACCTATTCACAGAAATCATGATTGACTGGAGTGGAAAAGAGATTGAGCACTTGACAGTTGCCAAAGAAAGTTTTTACCAATCCAGAAGTAAAATCAAGCACAAATCTTTCATAACTATTCTTTGATATGTTATTTAAACTTTATCTTTAAATTTCAGCTATATAGGGATGTTTGTTAAAGCTTGATGTTAATAACAAGGTCTTATCTCTTAAGAAGACAGATTTTAATGAAAAAGGAAGCATGTCTTTTGAGTTTGTTTCTTCATCAGAGCAGATTCTGAGAAATGTACTATTATAAGAGGATGGACTTTTTCACTGAAAGAAGCATTATTATGGATTATGGACTTGTATTTTGGCCAGAAGCAATGGTTTAAAGTTAAAACTCTTTAATGATGGATTTGTTTCTTACAAATGCACAGCTTTTTGTTTCACAAGATGTTCATTGATGGACTGGAGTCGTGTGATATTTTTATCAGCTGTTTAGACTCTCATTCTGACAGCACCCATTCACTGCAGAGCATAGATTAGTATAAATTTGGCCAGATCTATTCCACAATAACACAATACATCTTGGATGGCCTGGGGGCGAAGAAATTTTCAGCAAATTTTCATTTTTGGGTGAACTCTTTCTTTAAACATATCTAAAAGTTTGTTTGTGTTATAAGAGTGTCTAAATTTTCTTGTTACCGCAAACACACAATTATGCCTTTGGTGAGTCACACTACCAAAAGCTATTGTTATATTTACTTCCTTTTCCTATCGCAATCCAAAGGCAAAAAAGAGCTCCAACAAATCAGTTTTAACACACCTGTGCACACAACCAGAAAAAGATCAATGCCCCTTGACCTGAACACAAAGCAAAAACAAGGCAATTACATTCACATTTGCTGATGACTATAATTAGCACGCATTAGCTTACACAATACTTGTTGGACTGGCCATTTGAAAACATTCACACCCATTTAAAAACTGCTGTTAAGACCAGTGTGTTTAAATGGTAGCTACTGTGCTTCCAGGAAAAAAAAAAAACATGCAGAGACAGTCAAACATAGAAATTTGCTAAATGCATGGAGCCATTAAGACAAATTAAAAGGAATGCACTGCAGCAGTCCACTATAATGCACTAATGTTATTGATTGCAAGTCATGGTACCAGTTTGAGTCACAGTCCGTAACAATATCACGCAGTAGTGTAAAAGAGGAGAGTGCTGCAATCTCAGATAAACCAGCTCTAAAAGCCCCTCCAATGCCAGTCTAATGCCATTTTCTCAACCACTGATGCATAATTGGGTGTTTTTTTGTGGATATAAAAGTAGCTCTGTATATATGAGGTGATGAACTCATCAGAAAAAAAAAAAAATTTTTGGCTGCATCTTATTCCATTCTATAGCTTTGAATCACTATCTTTTGGGACTCCGCTAAATACGACTCAGTTACCAGCAACGTAAAAGTTAGCAAAATAAAACAAAGCTGGCATATGGCCAGTGTTGTTTTTGTTAACTAAAACTCTTAAAAATTGTTTACAATAATTGGAATAAAATAGAATATAAGCATTAGATGACAAGGTTAAACCTAATTGTGTTAATGCTTTAAAATATGGTTCCACTTGTTAAAAATGAAGGCTATGTAGAAATTTTTTTTTTTTAATGAACCTGAATATATATATAGAAAAAATATTCAATGAAAATAAAAAAAACTAAATATTATAGTAGCATATAAATAACAACACACTGCATATGGCATCATGTATTAAGCAAAGCTTTAAACTGAAGCTCAAATGGAAAGGGATAAATTACAATCATATTGTACATATTACTGCCCAAAAACTGTCTACTCATTACGGTTTAAATTTTAATGTAACTGAGCAATTAAAAGTTTGGTTAAATCACAACAGCCAACAATACCTGAGTCAGCATCTTCATTGTGTATACGGTTACTACTATCTGTTCCATATTCCATCTGTCAGTGTTAAAAAAAATGAGAAACTATAAATATTTATTTAAAGAGGTTACAATGCATTCTCGTCTAATCTCCCTCGGCGTGTCAGCGTGTCTGACAAAACAGGAGAGCAAAGGTACATTCATCAACGTACCTACGGATGACAGGGATGAAGAAATACTGCCGTTTCTCACTCTGCCACAGAAGCGTCAGGCTGATAGACTTTGCTGGATGCCTGATATCTTTTCAGAGCACACATCTGTAATACTGAGACAGTGGTGTCTCACTCCATAAACAAGTGGGCAGATAAAAGAGAAAGAGTGACCAGGATTCAAGTGCAGTCAGCCCATCAAACACTTACTCACCCTTTATTCAACTTTGTCCTTAAATGACTTATGAGTTCAATGAAGGTCCCTCTTTCATTTGAAGGAAAAACAAGACTTTGTGCTCAAGGGACATCAGAATATCTGCTTTTTCTGGAAGGAGTACTAGTCGTAAATGGACTTTTTGAGATTGTTTACTCACCATTAAGTCATTCCAAACCAGCACAACAATATTTCTCCTGTGGAACATCAAAAAAGCAGTTTAGCAGAATGTCTGACCTGCTCTTTTCCATGCAATATAAATAGATGGGGAGCAGCGGGTGTCAAGCTTCCAAAAGCACCATAAAATCATCATAAAAGTGATCCATATGACTTGTGCACTATATTTCAAATCTCCTGAAGTCATATAACAGCTTTGTGCGAGTCATTATTCACACAAAATCTTACCTTGAAAAACTAGCACTACTTTTTATTCTATTTCTATTCTACCTACTTTCTTTTTTATTTATTATAAAAAACCTTGACCCTCTAACACTAGCACACTCTTTTCTATTTCATCTACTTGTTTTTTACTTATTAAAAAAACCTTGACCGTCTAACACTAGCATTCTCTATTCTTTTTCTACTCCATCTATTTGTTTTCTTTTTAATAAAAAAAATAATGACTTGACCCTCTAACACTATCAACGGTGATAACTCATGGTATGCACCACACAAGCATCGACTCAACATACTTCTGGTCACCAGCCCAGAGCGTTACCCACTACACCACACCACCCCCACAAAATGTGCTTTATTATTTTGTTTTGCATCTATTTCCTTCTCCAGCCAACACACACATAACCATTTCAGACAACAGAGAACAGGCTTTGGGCATCACCTTTATTTTAATTTAACATCGTGCTGCAACTGGTGGAGACAAACATAGAGTCCCCTTATCAATCCATATTAAGGGCGCCTTCTGAGTTTCAGTCTGAGCTGGTTTTCGGGAGCCCTGCGCATGAGGCCATGGCAGTAAATAAAACACATAAATGTGCCACAGCAGACAACCAGCAGACACCAGCCCTTTCAATGTTAATAGGAGAGCATTGGTTACCCGAGTTTAAATAATGGCCTCCTGCTTCTATCTCTGGGGTCAGGTACCCTAGGTGGCCGGATTTATGGAGTTAGCAAATTGCTTTTCTATCCTCATTCTTTGCGCCTCTTTCGGTCTGCTCATCCTTTCTTTCAACTCAGCACGTGGATGATGGAAAGGAACAGGGGGGTGATTGGCCTGTTTTTCACGACCAGAGAGCAGGATGTGTCTCAAGGCCAGGGGAAAGCACAGAAAGACGCTCATCAAAGGCGCAACTCTGCCGACACGTTCCATTACCAAGACATTTCTCACAGCACTAAAATGCTTTATTCCAACATAGCTGGGGATGAGGCCACCGGTGAGGCTGCTGCCAGTCAAGAGTGATTGCGATGACCGAGGACGTGACTCCGCTTTTCAACTCTATGGGCTCAGAGCCGTACTTGCCTTTTCCCTTGACTACTGGTTTATATATCCGATCACGACTAAGGCAAACTGAGGCCGTGGGATTGCCGGCGAAAACATCAAAATCCAGACTGGAGATAAACAAGATTACAAATTTATATAACCAACATAATATGGTCCGTATCTGAGGAACTTTCAAGACTAGAAGAAACTACACAGATTTGTTTATCACGGTCTTGGCAAGGCACTGTATTGATACACATCAAACATTCTAGTCAGGGTTTTGTTCTAGTCCCGCAACTACTCTTTTCTGCATTGCAAGCACTGGCATTTCCTTCAGGAAATGCAAATCTTATAACGTACTGAATTATGGCACACAGAAGCTTCAAACCGAACTTTGAACACGCTCAAGAAAGTTTCTCTCTTGCCGAATCTGTGTCGCCATAACTCCTGACATTTTTAGGTCACACCTCTAAGTGAGGCAAAACAAAAAAAACAAGGTAAACTTCCCCCGGTAGTTCTCTGTGTACAAGGCGCCGTCTGAGCAAATAAATAATGTAGTCCAAAAGTACATGCTGATGATGTGCAGAGGGAAAACAAATCACCAAGAAAATGAGTTACAATTCAGAGGTGTAGTGGCACGCACTGCACCAATAAATGTTCTTGTCAAAACACATTTCAAAGTGCATTCAAAACGGTGTCATCTCACAACACTTGCTGTTCATCACATATTCACATTGACGACTGCAAGCGAGGGAATGGACATGCAGGATTTGGGGAAGAACAAAGAAAGAGGATTGTGATAAAGGAATAATGTTGAATGATCGGTAAATGTATTTTCAGTTTACACAAAATAATTGAAAATGCATAGTTCCCGAAGTCTGAGACAAAAGAATTTCCATTTTGAGTCATTCATGATTAGTATCTTTCATAGAGATTTCAGAAGAAGATTTTCAATTGTAAGTCAGGTACCAGTCCTTAAAATTGAAGATTACTTGTGTACAAAAATCTAAGCCTTTCTAAGCTTCCATGCAGAGCAGAACCAGAGAAATCTACATTCTCTATATCAATGACTTTTCCATGACTTTGACATCTCCTTTCCTAGGCCTAGAAATGACAAATTTAAAATTCCCTGATATTTCCAGGTTTCTTGTGTTCTATAACTCTGAATATGACAGCAAGGGGAAGGATGAACTTACATGATCTAAAAAAGAAAAAGGACAGGGGTATAAGAAAAGGGGAAGAGTACTGTGACAGTGACATAAACTTTGAATGACTCATGCGAATAACAAAGAGGATGAGCTGATAACTCAGAGTGATGACTCTTGATCATTTCAGCAGGATCACTGTCTATCTAACACTCAGATAGGGATAGACACTTATTACTTTTCCTCTTTTTGTGGCTGTTCAGCATGAACTGCCACCAGCTCCAAAGGCTGTCGGCGTTTCAAAGAACATCAAAGCATGAGTCACAATAGTGCTTTTAAAGAAGCTTCAACCTCATATTACACTACTGTGCCACAACATTGAAAATTTATGAACGTGATTCGGAGGCAAATGTCAAAACCCACACACATTTCATTTTTAAAATGTGAAGCACTGTCTGCCTGGAAAGAAGAGAGGAGGGACTAAATTCTACTAATTACACAGTAAAAACAAAGATACACAGCCAGAAACATTTCCGGTGGCTGTGAACAACAACAATTTATCAAAAGTTTGTGAACTGTGTTCTTATTTAGAACTGATTCAAAAAGGAATGATTCATATGAATCGGTTCTTTTAAGTGAAGTCAAAAACGTACAGTGCCACCAGTGTTGTCTGATTTCCAAAGGAATCATACCTTGTTGGATTAACGAATGAATCACACGCCGTTTATTCCAACCGAATAAAAACCATAAAGCCTAACTAAATTAAAATACCACGAGACGTTCCAGACTAGTATTTCCTGCACTACTATTAATACGGATTCTACATCTGAGAATGAATCTTATGAGTGGGCTCTTTTAATGAATCAAAACATCTCTCTTATAAACCTATATCCACGTTCGTTTTGGCAAATCAGCAAACTCTTGTGAATCTGTCAGAGCGATTATTTAATTAATCCGACTCATTTACAGAATTAGGCCTACTTAAATAGGCCTAATCCACATTAAATAAAGACTATGTCGCACTTTAAAGTCGTTAGATTTAATAAAAATGCACGAGATGTTACTGTTAGGCTAATATGCGACATTTTATTAAAAAAGAAAAAACTGTAACAATTCCATTTAATAGACAGTCCCTTCCAATCACTGGATTGCATTCTTCTCTTAATAAAAACTACGTAAACACTTTGCAAGAATTGTATTTTTCCTGATAAATTAGACCTGTTCTGTTAAAATCTGAAACGATCTCATATGCCAACCGACTGCTGAGGGCAATGCAATAAGAATTGCATTTCTTTTCCCCTATGAATATTTCTCCCTCCAAAGTACTAAAAGAACAGCTAATGAAAGAGGAATCGATAAGAGTCGGAACTAGAACCCTTAATTCTTTACGATTACCGTACCTACAGGGTCCATAGACGCGCTTAAATCAGCTCAAAGTCACCGGCAGATGACTGTCATCACTTCCAAGATATTTTTCTTAATAGAGCATCGGACAAGATGATAAACCACAAGATCTGCTACACTGGCTTTACGTGTTTCCCGGTTAGACAAGAAAGGCATTTCACATCAGGCCTTTCTATAAGCCACCGATCGAGGAGTTTGCATTAATAATAACGGACATCACAAGCTTGATTTATCTCGCGTCTAAACTGAAACTAAAGGCTTCGCGGGAACATAACGGTTCTAACCATCGTCACGGCACACTTGTCAAGTACAGCAAATAAAGTCCTACCTTTTTCTTTGAAAGGTGAGAAACTGCTGAAGTGGAGCACTTCAGATTTCCATTTTACACGGACGCTCAGATGAAAAGAGGAACGCTGCGGGATGAGACTGGAGAAGTGATGATCGGGCAGACGGCGATGAACGAATAATCTCTCATACATGAACAAGGATATCAGCCGAGCAAGGTAGATCGCGTAGTTTTGCGCTCGCAGAATTCATCGTTTGAAGTTGTGCACCTGCCTCAATTCATGATAACGCATGAGCTGTAATCCCGGAGGCGTGCGCGTATTCTTCCTTCACTCCAGATGAAGTTTGCTGGACGGCATCGTGACGCGCTCGCGCTGAAAATAGCTCGGACAAGAGAGAGGACACATCGTCGCGAGGCATCTCCAGAGCCCTTCATAAATACGAAGATGTGTCATGCAGAGTTGAAGGCGCTCACATTTATGAAACGGGCTGTAAAACGTAAAGCCGTAGAGCTTTGCTCACACTGCCTTGATGCTGAGATTTCCTAGGATGCACTTGGACCAAGTTACCTAGGGGATGCTTACACTGTTTCTGTGGAAAAACAATGGTCTTTATAGATTTTTAAAGAAGCCGCCTTTATAGGGTTTGATTTAGTGATAGGCAGAATATTTATAAATAAGCATTTTAAACAATGCTTTTTTTAATGATAGATTTATCAGTACAACCATGCGTTTTTAAATATTAAAAACAGATTTGTTGCATGAATTGTTAACACAACTATGCTTTGAGACAAATATCACACAATAGCTCTAAATCAATCACTGCAAGTTAGCAGGTCCCCAACTAAGTCCAGTTTAACGTAAAGTTGATCATTTAGAAAAAAAATGGCAAGAGCCTGCACCACACTGCTTTACCTCATGTTGGATCTGAGAACAAAGGATTTATTTTAATGTCAGGTCGATCAAAGATACATAGCCCATTTGGTTTACAGGAATAATAAACAAGACTATTAATCAATCTTTGATCATCAGTTTTAAATTGTTATAAATAATGGGATTTTGTTTTTTAGATGGCAATAAAAGCAGTCTTGTTTTTTTTTTCCAAATATTAGGGATTTATCACAATGTTTTAGCTCCGTTTTCTGTGCACAAAAGATAAAAAGCAAAAAAAGGCTAAAAATATACACAAAGCTAGAAAAGACTGGAAAGTAACAAAATGGCTTGTAATGTACATTTAGTATTTACAGTTATGCAAGTGGTTCCTTTCTGCCCTCTTAAGGAGGATGACTATAAAATATATACATGTTTTACGAACACCCCTGACACCTGGACTTTCTGCCAGAATCAAGGCCGACTCTTGGGTTGCACGTCTTCTTGACTACTCAACGTGGAGCCGTGCCCAGTGTTGGTCCGAATAAAGCTGTTGAGGCCATCAAAGCCTTGATTAAAGAGAAACTCCATATACCAGTTCCAGTACTTCCCGGTCTGCAAACATGAAAAGAAGAGTTACGGTGTGGAATATTGCAACGGAACATGACTGAGTAAAAACATGCTCTCATGTTGACCTGAAATAAGTAGTTTTTAATAAAAAGGAGGTGATATAACGTTAGTACCTTTATAGAACCGAGATCCACATTCTTCCTCTCCGGCCAACACTGATAAAGAGAACACATAAATATTCATTGTTCTCCCTTTGCTCTAAATCTCGGTAGTACACTGCTGAATGTTACAGTCGGACCAAAAAAGGTACTTGTATTATTAAAGATGATGAAAACTCCAGTCTCACACAGCTTCCATGAATAATAAAATGTGATTCTGTATTAATGGATCCTCTATAAAAGATACATTAATACCACATTTATCTCCTTGTCCATTCCTAAAGTTATCAGTGAAAAGTGGAGGCTGCGCTGTCCCCAGTAGTGACGCAAGGCTTTACACTTGATGTAATATAATCATCTAATTAGCTTGCGCAGCTGAGTCCCTTTCCTTCGCTCCAAATGAGATGACAGTCCAGCATCACTGTACGATTACAAACTCTCATGCTTTTAATTGTCACTAGTGTGAGAATCTCACTCACCCTCTGATGAAATTCGATGGCATAGCTGAAAAGCGCCGGGTGGTGGATGAGATCGAAACAGCACCAGGGTTCTGCCACTTTGCTCAGAGCGATAAGATCCTTGTCAATCTCAATGTCTGAACCGGGGATGCACCACCAGGAGTTCCACATCGAGTTCACCATGGCTTGAAGGTTCCGATTAAACTCCTTGTATGTATTTCTGCTAATGTGGAATGTTTGCTGTAATGTAAGAAAATATTAAACGTGAAACTAAAGTCAACACCTGTCAAGACACCTTTTCAGCTCAATAAAAAGTGTACATTCAAATTCCACAGAGTGCTTGTGGGAACAATAACACCTTGGTGCCATTAAAGGGATCTAATGGGTTACTGAGCGAGACAAGAATCACCTTGTGAGTTAATAAAAACCTTCGCCCATATATTTTAAATGACAAAAGTGCAATGCTGTGATCAAATCATTTGGCCATTTTATTCTCTGCAATGACAGTGCCATGTTTTGTCTCACTGGGATTCAATCAAGACGACTCCATTTCTCTTTTCATCCCCAGCAGGTAAGGTGAGGATTACAGCAATAGGCTCCAGGAGCTTCATTGTAAATTCTTAAAAGCACAGCTTGAAGGTCTTTCTAATTTACCCATTATGAGTAAATTATTCAGACACAAAACCTCTTGCATACACACAGTTGGCTTTTCATGACTTTGCTATGTGTTCGTTTTATGACACAGTTTCCTCATTACCTCTCTCTGCTGCTCTTGTTTCTTAGCCAAGGTCAGATTCTTCCGGTATCTGAGAAAAGGATATAACAACAGGATTTTATTAATAAAGCTAACATATTATACTAGAACTATGTGTTCTATTTAAAAAAAGACACATGAAATAATTTAAGTCAGATATACAATACAATTGTAAATTAATGTTGGTACATTTCAAAAAGAATGATTATTCTGGTTTGTAAACTTATTTGAAAATATGAATTTTCCAGTTTGACTCTTCCCTCAGCACATTTAAGCCAACAATAGTAATACACTTAAAATGAAAGCCTAGCAAACAAGTGGGCAAAAATTTTGGTTTGTTCCTAACACAACTGTTCCTCACAACTTCTCATATGACTTTTGTACTTCTTTGTCTTTTTTTGGAGCTTGGCACTATAAATTCCCATCAATTTTCATTATATGGAAAGCAATACAACCCTCTACAATGCGAGTAAATCACTCGCATATGCGACTAATCTTCACTCTGGGCGACTAAATGATGTCTAATATTAGCCAATGGCTAATAAATTCTCAGATTTTACTCACCAGTGTGTGAGTTGGAGGCTAAGTATTAGTTTAGCACAGATATATTTTCACTCTCTGAACACACTGACTGAGCGCTTCAGAGCTTCACTCTGTGTCAAGCGATCTGTGCTATTTTTCAGTTCATCTGAATGGATGCGTAACGCACCTGTGTTTGACGTGCCGTGAACTCTAGTGTGAAGCGCACGACTCGCCGTCGCTTTGGTGAGAGCAGAGAGAGCAAGACAGAGTCTTACATACATGCAGAATTGACGCGCTACATGTAAACGATATTCTTTGTTGTATTTTCCTGTCAAAATAACGGAGTTTCTTTGGATTTTTTCAGCTTTTAAGAACTGCCGGGTTCTCTGGTAGCGGGCGGAACTAATGTGCAAACGGCAATCTCATTGGCTGGTGCTCACCTATTATCGTCGCTGTTTTGATTTCAGCGAATCAGTTCGAGTGAACGCACACAACCTGATTAATATTCATGAATCCAGCAGCTTGTTAATCCTTAGTGCGTTTTATACTGTTCTTATTAGCAGAATTCGTATTATTATTATCATTTTATCAGTATTATTGTTAGTTTTTTCCCATTTTTTTTAACAGAAACACTGAATGACCAAAAAAGTACCACCAGTCCTAAATTCAGTTAAAATGTATATGCATTCATACATGGTTACTAAGTTTTAATTCTAATTACTAAAGTTCTATCATTAAATAATACTTGATTATCATAATGTCATATTATAATGCTTGACTGACTGATGTTAAGAGTGTACTTTCAGATATTTAAAAAGCTGTACCATTTTACAAACATATACAGTAAGCTATATATATATATATATATATATATATATATATATAAATAAAATAGGCCTAGTATTATCAGTCTGGCGAGTAAACTAAAAAAAATTTACTAGCCAATGCAATAGCTTAGATATTCTTCCATATTGGCATGATAGTGTATAAATGGCTGAGACTTTTGATTTGAGTGAACCTATCCCTTTAGGCCTTCACAGAAGCTCTGAAAGGTTTGCGTGCCGAAGCAGATGAAAGGATCTTCATACTTCATTTCATCCATTGCTTACAGGCATCATGCCATGGCAATGTAATGCATTTGAAGCTTCAGGCTGTTGCCCTCAGTTTAGCCAGCAGCACACAGGTGTTCCACTGCCATGGGAACTGTACATGCGATGAAGAGGAACTTGCCCTTGTCCAGCTCACTCACCCAAACGTTCCAGAAGATGCCCTTAATCTAGCATGGCCAGGCTAACATCTCAAGCAGAAAATCTCTAGGATTGACCAGAGTGATAAAACGACCCATAAAGCTTATTATAGCTCACATATAGTACCTGTACATGATGTAGCCAAGCCTATCCACGCTGATAGAGTCTGTAGCAAAGAGGGCTGGATAGAAAACCCCAGCCGGAGGCATGATGATCAGAGGCAAACTGTACTTCAAAAACATGTCACACACCTAGACATGACGAGAAAAAAAATGTCTGCATTAGCACAAAGACATTAACAGTGGTTTGTTGCACAAAATCTACTAGACGAAAATCAGCACATAAATCTTAGTAAAACTCAGGATGGAACTTCGGTTGATGTCACTTTGCCAAGAATGTCATGTTAATTAAGTTAATCATAGCTGAGTGTACCGTCTCATAGAAAGCAAGTGTCTGGTTGAGCAGAAGAACATGGCAGTTCTCCAGACGGAGTCCCTCAGATGCCAGCAGTCCCACAAAGCGAACCAGTTCCATAACTGAGTCCATGAAGCCAGACAAGGTCATAGTCCTAGGAAGGGGAGTGCATTATTCTTTTCACTCACTTTTTTGAAAGCATACACAGAATAACATGTGAAAAACGAGTTTTCCTTGCAGAACGTACAAAATAAATCAGCTTTAAAGCACACCTAGTACACACCAGATGTGTCTTTGTGCTATGTTTGGCACCCACACAATTCGCACAGCACAGAGACCCAAAGCGAAAAAGGGAATAATGGGTGTATCGCATTGATGCATGGCACACCGGCGCAGTCAAACAGGGTTTTGCCCTTGATCATAATTTCTCCTTCAGCTGTGCACTTCAGTAATGTAATAAAAAAATAACCAAATCAGCAGCGAGAGAGAAGCAATACACGACAGGCGAGGGAAAAAATCCACCGCACTTCATTACACACCGTTCCACAGAACACTTTTAGGGTAAACGAGGTTCAGACGGAGCCCGACCAAACGAGCAGTTCATTGATCTCTTTTAAATATAAAATATAAAGAAATCCATAGTGGTAAACCTCAAGCAAGACTTTTAAGCATACAATCGTTGGAGTGTGGTCCCATTTCTTCAGATTATTTCTGCAGTGTTTTCCAAGACAGTGAGTTTTTGACAGAGTCATTAAAAACTCTCAGAGGACTCGGTAAAGTGCAAGTCACATTAAAGACAACAGAATTTGCAAGTTATTTAAATACTAGAAAGCAACAGGTTTCCAAGACTATTCAGCTGGAAATAATGCTGGGATTTTACCAGGATTTGTATTTAAGCATGTTTGCCTATATTATTATTGGTTAATACCATTTCCTCTGCCTACACAGCCTTGGTTACATCAGCAAAAAGTTGTTTATTTTTGAAATAGATTTTGAAGAAGTGTTGATAACTAGCTAAATACTCGATTTTTTTTCACACTTTTGGTATACTCACATGGTGCTGTTGCTGTTAAGACTGATGTCCAAACCGCCCTCCGATGCGCTGACGGAATGCCATGTCAGCCACTTCACCAGCATGCTATTCAGACACTCGATGACACTACACTGTGAGGAGGACATTGTGAAAAGGCACATTCAGATAAGAGCGAAAAAAATCAAATCCTGCTTTCAACTGCTGTGAGCTTAATCACAACACCACTCAAATAGCATCCCAGGAAGTGTAAAGATGCCTCGGCTTTGTGTAGAAAGAGTAATTCACTTATGTCTGAATGATTTAAGCAATCACTGACAACCTGGCTCACGCGGTCATGCTCGTGCTTGATACAAACATATAGAAAGGAAGAAAACAACAACAATTACATACAAACCTTGAAATACACTGTGGATGTAAAATAAAGTTGCTTCAGTGGCTCAAAAAGAAGTTTATGCATGTCTATGAATGAAGAAAAGAAATGTTAGGTTACAGTTTTACTTACACTGACTAATAAAATGCTGAAGACAATGAAATATGTTATCTGATCAATAAACAACGTAGAAATGCCATTATCATTAGAGGTAAGGACTGTTTATCTTTTAGAACGCTACATGCATTTCACAAAAATAAAAATAAAAAGTCACTAAATCAGCAAATGCAAAAAGTTACGAGAGCAGAGATGTTTTTTCTTGAATTCCTCTGGTTGCAGCAGAGGTAATTGGGACACTCACAGAAGCTTGGCATCAAGGGGATGTCACTGAGAAGATCCAGGATCTGCGGCCGGAGCAGACAGCCATCCCACACACTCAGAAACTTGTAAAGAAAACTCTCCGTGCTTGAGAATCCCTCCTGAGAACAACGTACAAATACAAACCCTGTCAACATGGGATTTTACAAGTGGGGAGATCATTCAGGAATGCAAAGGAGAAAGAAAGCAAGGCAGTAAAATGATTGATAGATGTCCTGGGGTTTGTGGAATAAACTGCCACATGTCTCTGATATTAAACATCCAACCTTGAGGCTGCCAAGGTTAACTTCCTATTGGGTAATACTTGTCTTCTGTTGCATGGTCGTACCTGAAGGAACTGCTGTGAAAAGAGGATGGTGCTCAGGAAGCGACAGGCTTCAGGAGTGTTGTCAGAACTCCCATCCACAGGACATAGTAAAAACTCTGCCCAAAACATACACAAACAAACTGCATTATGGTACTGAACTGGAATTTGAATGGGAATATAAAGGCGGGGGGGACTAAAGAACTTCAGATAAGCCTGAAAAGGTTTGGTATTATGACATGGAAAATTTACCCTCTTGCAATGAGTGTCCAAGCCAAAAGTTAAGGCGCAGAAAGGCAGATTCATCCTGTACACAGTCCAGGTAGTGCAGAGCCAGAGCTGATCCCAGAAGCGAACCCATCTGGGCAGGCAGCTGAAAACAAGTTATGACTTCAACATTAAGCTGCAATATGCTATACAACGTGCATCTGCACAACACAGAGACAGTATATCATAACCAAGAGCTGTCAAAACAGCTAGAGGCAAATAAACCAATTCAGTCATACTTCTGGCTTCTTTGAGACCTGAACTGAAACTGACAGTTTAGTACAACAGTTTAGATAAAACACATTCCACCATTCTACATTCTCACTCATTTCAAAAACTGTAATTTGTGTCAGTCTACAAACAGCTGCCTCACAATATGGGACGTCAACTAATAATAAATAAATAAAACTAAGTGACAGATTGACAACGGACATGGCTGAGTCTTTCTGTAATTAACAAGCAAATGTATCATTCATCTGAGAAATAACTGATTCTAATGATGGGGTTGCCACAGTGAGAAAGAATCAATGATCTTTCCCCATGGCCACAACTGAACTGTTTTGTTCCACATGACCGACTCCACCAGCTTCTTTCTCAATCCTTTCCTATTGCTGACTGCAAAATCACCCTAAACGTGGTGCAGGAACACTATGACGATATTCATTTTGTGAAGTATTTTGTGAAGCAGAATAAAGCATAAGTGTCTGCAGACCATTAAAAGAGATTAAATAAGGCTTATCAGGTCAGTGGATCCAATCTGTAAATATTTTATGACTTGCCAATTGAGAGTGTAATATATTGTTTAGTACTTACAGACACGACAGTGTTGATATGGGACTTCACAAGTCTAAGATTTAATTTTACATCTGAGAAATCTGACTACTATGAAAGATTCTGCAGTAATATCAATGAGATGGCAGACTTGATGACATGCTCACTGATCAGTCTTGTGAAGGCTTAGCTCCACCAAGTGGCCAAACCACAGTAGTGCAGAGCTGTGTAAATTTGATGAATATTATGCAATGTGGCATTTTGGATTTAAAGAGCCAAGAAATCAATATCCTATTTTATTGCTAGTCAAGAAAAAGACATGTGCATTACCTCTATATTGTGAATGTTCTCCAGTAGCTCTTTGAAGGAACGGAGCTCCTGCAGGCGGAACACCTTCTTGTTGGAGTTGCTGTCGAATGCCGAGCTCAGGGGAGGTATCGCCAGGTGATGTAGTTTCTATAGACATTAGACACATTCAGTTTATAGATTAAAGATTCAAGACTTTGATACATTTTCTTTTTGTCCCCCATTCATATAATTTCAGAACATCATAACTTTAAGGCTGGAATATACAAGCCCAGTTTTCTGCCCCAATTTCCAGTCTGCAGGAGTCAACACTAGTTGCCAAAAGTCAACTAGTGCCAATTTTAAAACACATAAGGATGCATCTGAATATGCCAACTTCCACAATATGTTGTAGTGAAGAGAAAAAAAAAAAAAAAAAAAGTGTGTGAAAATAGTATTTTCAAATTCAAAGTATTCATATATTCATAGTATTCATATGGGGCAGTCGTGGCCTAACGGTTAGAGAGTTGGTCTTGTAACCCAAAGGTTTCAACCCGGGGTCTCAGGTCTGGCAGGAATTGTAGGTGGTGAGAGTAAATAACCAGCTCTCTCTTCCACCCAAAATACCCTGAACCAAGGTAAAAGGCACCGAACCCCCAACTGCTCCCTGTGCACCGCAGCAAGATGGCTGCCCACCGGTCCAGGTGTGTGTGTGTGCGTGTGTGTGTGTTCACTTCTGTGTGTGTGCACTTGGATGGATTAAATGCAGAGCACAAATTCCAAGTAAGTCACCATACTTGGCCACACATCACTTCACTTTCACTTTCACCCAGTAGGTGAAAAGTACCTGAATGACCTACTATTTCTGACAAAATTTTCTTTCCCATGAGGCCACAGAAGAGAATTTGTGAACTGCATTGTGAAACGACGCACCTAGCACTGGTAAGTCACATAACAGTAACAAAGTAACAACATGGTGGATGAAGTATAATTTGGTCATTGGTCTCCTGGAAAAAAGCTGCATTGTGTCTGGACCAGTTTGAAAGTCTGGTAGCATGTGATGCTGCCTGCATCATCTATGCATGGTGCCCAGCTTTTAGGCATTTCTACTGTTTTAAAATCTGTTAAAATTTTTGATGTGTATAACAGTTTTTAGTTGACAAGTCAGTGTTCTCTAAAGCTGTTTACAGTATTACAAAGATGACATCTTACCCGCTTTCTGGAAGATTGCTTGTCTTTCACATCCAGGCTGAGGCTTTGGTCAGCTAAAATGGCACCCTTGTTTTTCCTCTGCACAGCACTAAGAGCCACTTTCCAGGTGGAGTTGTGATTCTTGAATCCAGTCTGAAAAACAAAAAATTGCAGTCTAAGAGTCTGAAACATCTGGCAGAAGAACAAAGCTCTGCTGGAAAAAACAGTAACGGATACACTAACCCTCACTCTTGATGGAAGAGAGAGTGTCACTAGGTCTGGTCGGAACACTTTGTAGAGTGCTAGAAGTTGCGTGAGAAATGGTTGTCTACCCTAATAGGAAAAAGGGAAAAGCACAAAGTACTTGTCATATGAAACAATAAATTACAAGAAACATTCTCTACCACTACAGTTAAGCTATATTTATGATACTGAAGTGTTTATTTGAATTAGTCTTTACCATTTTGGCCTGAATATCCAACAGTTTCCTGACCCTGTACGGATGAACTATGAAAGTGTGGGGGGGGGGAAATCAGAACAAGAAGAAAATAACCTGTACAATTACAGGATTTACAGAGAAATAAAATTAAACCACTTAGCCAACAACTCACCATGTTCCCGCATGGTTAAAAGGTACAACAAGTGGCAAATAAAAGGGCACTGGAAGAAAAAAAAATTAGCCTAATATATTAAAATGAAAAACATTTTTTAATGCCATTATAAAACATATGCCAGTAGACTTACAACATGGACATATTCTAAATTAGAAAAAAATTTTGCAAAGCAAAACTAACCAGATTTTCTTCTGTCACAAAGCTGAAAATGAAGCCATAAATGGATCTCAAGTCGTCTTTGCAGTCAATCAGGTCAAAAACAGTGAGTACCCAGCGGACAAAGAGAACCTTAAAAGAAAAGATATGAACCAAATGTTTAAAAATTGCAAGGAAACAGAAGCAGTGACAGATTTTGTTCTTCCATATTGAGACATACATTTAGAGTATAACAGATTATCAAAAAAGAAAAAAGAAAAGACAGGGACTTGGTTCTATGCTTCAGGTGTTGATTGGATTTTAAGATGTGGGTGACGCATTAAAAAAATGGAGTCAGATGAAATTGGGCCTGCAGGGGTGGGTTTAAGGGGGGACTAAATAACTGTCAAAGTCCTAAATACATAAACAGAGAGAAGTCTCTCATTCCACCATAAGAGAGAGACATGATTTTTTTTGTGTGTAATTTACATAATTAATAAAAAGACCTTAATTAAAAAAATTAAACAAAAGAAAAAAGTAATAAAGAACACATATGGATGAATCTTTCAAGATTTATAACATGTATTTAGAAAACTGATTAATTTTCATTTCTGACATTAATTTTGATACCTATGAAGCAAAAACAAATGACAGCCATTTCACCAATGACCAGGTACAATCAACAGCCCTTACCTGTGCATTCATTGGCATTTTCCCTACACACAGCCACGACACCCCCTTTACAATGGCCTCCTGCGGCACCACTGTGGCAGGTATGAGAAACTTCAGCACCCTGGTACAGTTCCCAGTTCCTGTTGGATAAATTGATTTTAATCATCTGTGCCATATACCACTTAAGGCACTCAGCAGAATGAGGATGAGTAACAGCTGATATGTTTGATTGCGATCTAATTGCTATAATGTATAATGTTTCTCATGATGAATTCCTGCTCATGTTACAATGTAAACAAATACAGCTGAAGAAATCTGTGCATCCCCTAATTATATTACCTGCATTGAGGCTTAAAGCCAAGTCCAGTAACACTGTGATGACCTCCGGAGGAAGACCCTTACTGAGAGCCACTGTCTCCACCACCACCATATTCCTCTCCAGCTCATCATTCCCTCTGACTACTGTGCCAGCTTCCACTGTAGCATACAAAAATACATGAATACAAATATTATGACACTTAGATGTGATATAGTATCTGATGACGACACCCTCACAGAGATAAACAAAAGATCTAACAGACTTGAAGTCGCCCAGAGTCATTATCAGAGTTACTAAAGGAACAATTAATTAAATAAAAAACGTCCCTACTATTAAACTGTAACTCTCTAAAATAGTTTTTGTAATACGTTTCTATAATGTTTTATGCTGCACTTACCCTGAGACAAATACTTCACCGCGAGACCTAAGGGATCCGCCTCACATTTTCTCTTTTCTTTTTCTGCCAAACGCAAACTTCTATTGCTCGCAGAGGAGACGGAGGAGTCTATTTCTCCAGACAGTTCGGAGCCCAACCCCGCCAGGTTAGATAATTCGGCCATTTTTTCGCTACATTATATTATTATTTGCTCTCTCTCGCGTGTTTGTCTCGGTCGCTGAAGTAACCCATTCAAACCAAACGCCAAATCTGCCGCGACCGTTTGGACATGCGCACTGCATCACTTCCTGTACTGCCACTAGCACCATGAACTGAAAGCGGAATAGCTTGACTGCGACAAAGATGTTTATTATTCTTTGCTTTGCAAATTATTTTATTATTATTATTTTATTATTATTATTTCCATTGAGTTCGTAATTTGCACTTATCGCTCTTAAAACATAAACAACTGTGTACTGTTTTAAACATTAACAATGCCAATTAGATGCACACTCAAATAAATACCACGAGAAGTTCCATGAGTGTAAATATATTATGCGGCTAATATTTTATACGTGGCTACTGTGTGTAAGAGAAATGTATGTATGTATGAAATATGTATCTATCTCTCTATCTGTATATATATATATATATGTGTGTGTGTGTGTGTGTGTGTGTGTGTGTGTGTGTGTAAAACATTATTATTATTTCCAATTTATCACTGGTAGGCTACTACTCAGAGCACTACTGAGCGACTCTTAATAAATTTATTTATTTATTTAGTCTATTATATTTTGTTATTGTCCTCTGGCACTGTTTCATTAGATTAATGTTGTTCATCTTTTCTATTTTTCCTTTACATCTGAATGTTTTTCGTTGTATTGTTCTGATGTATGGCATATAAATAAATAAATAAATAAATAAATAAATAACTAGTGAGCCGCTTCTACTTCATGTGATATTTTATAGTGGTTGGGGAAAAACCCAACGTAGTGCTTGTCTGCCACCTACTGGACTGGGGTGGGCAACGTCAAAGTGGTTGAAAATGAATTAATAATAGTCATTGTAACAACGGACTATCAGACCAAATTTTGAGACATCAAGATACTGAGTTGACTATATTTTATAAATTGATTGGTTGGTATTAAATGGTAAGAACTGTAAAAGAAAAAAATGGCACAGTGATACTATTGTGTGTTGATACTATAATGATCCATCATCTATGCTACAACCCGAATTCCGGAAATGTTGAGACGTTTTTTAAATTTGAATAAAATGAAAACTAAAAGACTTTCAAATCACATGAGCCAATATTTTATTCACAATAGAACATAACAAATGTTTAAACGGAGAATTTTTACACTTTCATCCACTAAATGAGCTCATTTCAAATTTGATGTCTGCTACACAGGTCTCAAAATAGTTGGCACAGAGGCAACAAAGGGCTGAAAAAGCAAGAATTTTTGAAAAGATTCAGCAGGGAGAACATCTAGCAACTAATTAAGTTAACTGACATCAGGTCTGTAACATGATTAGCTATAAAAAGGGATGTCTTAGAGAGTCTCTCTTGATATTCAGATTCCTCTTAGTAGGTCAGAAATTAAATCAGTTATCAAAAGGAATATTTGGAAATTATAGCAGCAGTATTGGGACATAGATACCAAAGGTAGGCATTTGTATCAACAAACCCATCACTTCATCACAATTTCCTGCCCAACTCAATCCGAGCAGCTGAGTCCTTAGCCATCTTCAAGAAACGACTAAAAACACATCTCTTCCATCTTTATTTGACCCTCTAACTCTAGCACTCTCTATTCTAATTCTGTTTTATCTATGTCTTCTTTGTATTTATTATTCTTCTTTGTATCTATCTGACCCTCTAACACTAACTTTCTTTTTTTTTTTTTATTCTATCTACTTGTTTTCTTTATTAAAAAAAAAAAAAAAAAAAAAACACTTGCTATGTGTACTGCGTTAGGCTAACCGAGACTTGTCATAGCGCTTACATATTGTTGCTCTTTTGTTGGTTTTGATTGCTTCTATTGTCCTCATTTGTAAGTCGCTTTGGATAAAAGCTTCTGCTAAATAACTAAATGTAAATGTATCAAATACAAGCAACAATGGATAAGGAAAGAGTATCAGGTTGGAGCAGAACTGAGGAGAACATGATTATAAGGTTGTGATTGGGGCATATAAAGTTGAACAGTACAATGCATTTAATAAGTAAACATCCAACAGGGCTATGTGAGGTATGTGACGTTAATGAAACAGTTGAACATGTTATAATGTACTGTAGGAAATATACTGCTGAAAGAAAAGAGTTGAAGGATGAACTAGAGAATAAGGGTGAGCAGTTTACAATTAAGAATTTATTAAATCCAGGAAGAAACATTAAATCATTATTGTTACAGTATTTGGGAAGAACTGGTTTGAACAAGCGAGTATAAGAGGGGTTTTTTTGTTTGTTTTTCCAAATCCCGCTTAAGAGGGCTGAGGGTAGACGGAGGAGCTGAACACGCAGCACCGGATGAAGCTCTATGAAGACGCTAAGTGGGTGCAGGAATCAAGGGGGTTGATAGGTCAATCAGGAGATTGTAGATAGTGTTACTTTAAAAACAACGTTCCTCAACGTCAAATTGCAAAGGCTTTGCAAATCTCATCATCTACAGTGCATAAATTGACAATAAAGCAGACTTTGACTTTGACTTTGCATAACATCATCAAAAGATTCAGAGAAACTGGATAAATCCGAAAGAGAAGAAGGCCGAAAACCTTTGTTGGATGCCCGTGGTCTTCGGGCCATCAGACAACACTGCATCATTCACCGGCATGATTCTGTCATTGACATTACTAAATGGGCCCAGGAATACTTCCAGAAACCACTGTCGGCAAACACAATCCACCATGCCATCTGCAGATGCCAACTAAAGCTCTATCATGCAAAAAGGAAGCCACATGTGAACATGGTCCAGAACCGCCGTCGTGTTCTGTGGGCCAAGGCTCATTTAAAATGGATTGTTTCAAAGTGGAAAAGTGTTCTATGGTCAGACGAGGCCAAATTTGACATTCTTGTTGGAAATCACGGACGCCATGTCCTCCGGGCTAAAGAGGAGGGAGACCTTCCAGCGTGTTATCAGCGTTCAGTTCAAAAGCCAGCATCTCTGATGGTATGGGGGTGCATAAGTGCATATGGGCAACTTGCATGTTTTGGATGGCACTGTGAATGCTGACAGGTATATAAAGGTTTTAGAGCAACATATGTTCCCCTCCAGATGACGTTTATTTCAGGGAAGGCCTGGTGTATTTCAGCAGGACAATGCAAACCACATACTGCAGCTATTACAAAAGCATGGCTTCATAGTAGAAGAGTCCGGGTGCTGAATTGGCCTGCCTGCAGTCCAGATCTTTCACCAATAGAGAATATTTGGCGCATCATTAAATGAAAAAAATACGTCAAAGACGACCATGAACTCTTCAGCAGCTGGAAACGTATATCAGGCAAGAATGGGACAAAATTCCAACACCAAAACTCCAGAAACTCATAACCTCGATGTCCAGACGTCTTCAAACTGTTTTGAAAAGAAGAGGAGATGCTACACCATGGTAAACATGCCCCCGTCCCAACTACACTGTAAAAAAAAAAAAAAAGTTGAGCCAACTTAAAATTTCAAGGCAACCAGCTTCAGCAGATTTTTGAGTTCTCTCAACTAATTTTTGTAGGAGATTCTCAACTTTTTGTTGTATAAACTTAAAACAGGAAGTTGAGAAAACCCAAAAATCTGCTGAACTTTTTGAGTTGGCTCAGCTTTTTTTTTTTTTACAGTGTATTTTGAGACCTGTAGCAGGCATCAAATTTGAAATGAGCTCATTTTGTGCATAAAATTTTAAAATTTCTCAGTTTAAATATTTGTTATGTTATCTATGTTCTATTGTGAATAAAATATTGGCTCATGTGATTTGAAATTCTTTTAGTTTTCATTTTATTTAAATTTAAAAAACATCTAAACATTTCTGGAATAGGGGTTGTAAAAAAATACTGTATATGTACGCTTTAAATATTTCTTTTGGTGAACTGAAAATTATTTTTTGTAAGGATAATTATTTTTGTTTACACTGCATCGAGCTTAAATATACTAAATAGCATATGCTGCAAGATTTACAGTATTAGCATAAATAAATCAATAGGGTTGATTTACAGTCTGATTTGGACAAGAATGTGCTGATGGAAACATATTCCATTCATATTCAAATCTATTTAGTAAAAAGTGAGCAAGACAAAAATCACAAGATGTGTTTTTAATACTGTCACCAAACTCCATGATAAACTGCATAGAGGTTTTATTGTCAGCATCTGCATGCACAAACATCAGTTTTTTCCCTCACTGTCAAAAGTGTAATATGACCCATTCTGTGTAAACTAAGAATGCACAATTCAGTTCATGAACTAGCTGGGCATTCTGGTAAAGGTTTAGACACAAGTCGTGTTCTCTGTTAGGTATTTTTACTCAGTTACAAACAGCAAATTATCAGTATACATCCAAACATATCAGACAAGTTTCTCAGTTCAACTCATTCCAGCACTGTGCATTTAGAATGTATCACTTATCTGGCACACCTGATTCATCTCTTCAATTTATTAGTAGTGATGCAAATACTGAATTTAGTATGTAAAATTAGTAAGACACCTCCAATGAGCAGTGCTGGATTTTCAGGAACAGTATAAAGGAACAAATTGATCTAAAGAAAATACAGTAGATAAAAACATGAAAAAATGATCCATTTTAGTAATAAAAAGAGTAAAATAATGTGGTAGTTCTATGACTCGAAAGGAGAAAGCAACCATAAGAAGAATCCAAGGATACGATTTTTATTTGACTTGTTTTGAGAGACAAACTAGAAAATCAAATTTGATAAAGAAATATTATTATATGCAAATTAAAAAAGAATAATATTATGCAGAACTTACATGTATCTGAACAAACTGCTGTTATGTTTTCAGTTTTGATGGTTTTAACCGATTTTGAGGCAACAGAAAAGCTACCATCTGCCTCGAACATTTTAACAAATGATGTTCAGCATTTTTTAATAATAAAAAAAAAAATCAATCTCAATGCAAACAGAACCGGTTTTATATAGTATTCATCGACAGTAGTTCAAAAGTAAATAAACCATCACAAAAACTGTTGACATTTGAAGAAACCTGTATCACAGTATAATCTTAAAAGTGGCATTTTGGATATTGTTCAATGCAGGGCCAAAATAAAAATAACAATAAATACAGCAGAGAATAACAGTAGTTTAATCTTTTGTTGCAAAACCACAGCCAAAACAGTTGCCACAATGGTGATTGTCCAAATTGAATATCTGTATTTTAAATAAGAAGTTCACAGGTGAGACATGAGGTAAAGGTAACATAAGATCTGGTTTTCAGGCGGCTGATATGTAGCTGTGGGACATAAATCACCTTTTGGGACTACTGTCTTTTTTTTCCGAGCACCTTCTCTACTATCCAGAGAAACAGATCTGCTGCCAGGCGCTCTTTGTGAAATTGTGGAGCTAAGAAACTTTGACTTTGTTCTTTTCCTGGGCAGTGATCTGCTCTTCTCGTCTCTCCTCCCTCTCAGGCCGGTCCTCACCCTGACGAGCAATGAGCAGCCGACATGTCAGCAAAATACCAAACACCAGAGCATGAGCATAGCGTTTCAGAGGATCTCCAACCAGCTGGTGGAAGAAAAGCACGGCTAGCATGACCAGTAGCAGAATAAAGTTGGCCACGTCTTTTGGTCTCCCTGGCACAAGGGTCAGAACAATTCCACATCCCACCTCAAGAGTACCAATAATCTTGCGTAGAAGTACAGAAGAAATGCCAATTTTTTTCAATGCTGGAAGGGCCTTTGCATAACTCTTGTACGCCCTTTTCTGGAAAGTGAACAGAAACATGAAATTTATATTTTTGTCAAGAATATTTAACATGAATACATATAAGAACACATGTAACTATGTAATATGTGCACTGCAAAACAACAGATGAAAGCATATGATAGATAGATAGATAGATGCAAATGCTTGATATAGTTTTATTTTTGTATTATTTTAATGCTCATATTGCACCAACTGTATTGCATTGAATTGTACTGTAATTTATTAAATATATATATCTGAATGTGTCTATGTCATCAGCACAGCAGCTGCTGCACCTGCAGATGGAAGACAGAATTTGCTGGAAAGCGGCGCCATTGCTTTATCATGAGCTGCTTTAAAATGATTGTTTTAGAACGATATCGCAAAATAATCATCACACGTCATATCTGAGAGCGTTTCTTCTGTTTATCATACAGATGATACGCATTGTGATGTCATAATTGACCTATTTATGCGGTAATGAAACAATGTTCTGTGCATAGAATGCGCTGTTCAGCTGCTCCAATTGTGTTCAATTGTCTTACATAATTCGACTCATAATCGGGATTTTAATTATGTCATTCTTATATCTAAGATTATAGATGGAATTAAATGAAGTTTATCTTATATTCACCGACACATCCAATACAAAGAATGAAAATTAAATTCCACAAGCAGGCAGCGACAGCACTAGCGAACATTTTATAGAAAAATGCAAAAACAGCCAGTTACTTTCGCACCCCCTCTTAAAACAAAGCCGGTTGCCTCCAGCTGAAGCTTCATTTGCTTATATGGATGCTGCTAAGCGACGGACACTTACCATTTCACTATAGGCATCTTTGCTTAACCTTGGTGTGAGTTTAATTGTACCCATGAATACGAAAAACAGACCCAGTGCAAAGGAAAGGGCGACAATGGTTATGGTTCTTGGCGAGGCCATCTTCGGTAAAGTCTCCTGTCGATTGGCATCCGTTGTCCCGCTCCAGCTTTCTTCGCTGTCCTGCTGAAGATGCTGAAGGGGGGGAAGGGCTTGATGAATACAGTCAAATACGGCTGCATGTCATGCCGCTTCAGTACTTGGGAGCACCATTAGAGGGCGCTGCTTTTCGGTAAAGGTCTATTAGGAAACAGGCAAATTAAATGCTTTAAATTAGTCTCCTACTTTTCTACAGATCAGGGCTGTCTGTGTTGAGCAAATGCTTTGGTTTGTTTGATTGTTTTAATATCAATGTAGACAAATTATTGCCAATAAATATGAAGTTTATATACACTTGTGTTTTAAAATTCCTCCCACAAGGCCTAAATTTACCCCAAGAGCAGCCATGATCAAAATGGATAGTGTTATAGAGATCACTAATCCTTACCGAAAGTAGTTGAAAGATCAACAGGCTGTGCATAAGCTGCTGGAACTTCCTCTGTGTTTATCTTGTTCTTTCGTTTTACTTTAACGGTCTTCTTTTTTCTCATTCTTTCCTCTTTTCCTGTGAATAGTAGTTCAAAAGCATGAAAGGAAATAGGATGCAGCATTTCAGTTTTAATGACACTAAAGTTTCAATACCTCGAGAGGGTCTGGAGACCTTGCTGTTGGGGGACTCTGGTAAACCCGAGTTCTCCTCTTTTACTTTGGCTTTGCGTTTCATTTTCCTTCGTTTGGGAGGCAGTAATGCACTGCTGGCTTTATCTTTCTGGCTGTTGTGGTCCTGTTCTGCTTCATTTCCTTCTGTCTCCTCCACCTCGTCTTCATTTACTCCTCTGCTTGGACTCCCCTTCTTAATTTTAACCTTCACCTTCTTCTTTTTGCTTAGTTTCTTTTTTAAAGAGTTCTCCTACAATGCCAAAGGGTAAATCAATAAGTGAAGTCAATTAAACAACAGTAGAGATTTGTTAAAAATTCCATGATAAAGATATTTAACCTTATTTAGAATGTTTTTGATTGGTTGCAGAGTCCCATTTTTCCTCAAAGTTTCATTGTGCTGTTCTTGACGGATATCAGTTTTGCTTGTATGTGTTCTGCAAGACAAGATGAGTTGCATACATCTTATTATCATATATACAAATTAGATAATATGATGTATGCAAATGTTCAAACGTTTGGGCCAGTTAGAATTTTTTCTTATTATTCAGAAAGAATGAATAAAAAAAATGTTAATAAGAAAAGTGACTTATGTTGTTACAAAAAAAAAAAATCTATTTGCTCTTCTTTTGAGATTTCTATTCTTATTTATAATAGGTTATATACTGTAAAATGTAAAAAAGCAGCACAACTGTTTTCAGAATTGATAAAAAATAAATGTTTCTTGAACACCAAATCAACATATCACACTGAATTCTTAAGGATCGTGTGACACTAAAAACCGTAGTAAATAATGACTGCTAAAAATTCAGCTTTGCCGTCACAAGAATATATATTAAATCAGACACAGTTATTTTAAAGTGCAATACTATTTCATAATATTACTGTTTAACTGTATTTTTATCAAATAAATATAGCCTTGGTGAGCATAAGAGACTTCTTTATCAAACATTTAAAAATCGTACCGATCCCAAACTTTAGAACGGTAGTTTAAATACATAATATCTTATATAAAATCCATCCCTTACTTTTCCTCTTTAGCTTTGTTTCGGCTCTTCTCTATTTTTCCTCTCCTTTCTTTTTCTTCTGGCCCTAATGGTCGCCTGCCGTCTCTCATCACACGGGCACAGAGGTCAGGGTAGTCCAGGCACACGGCTCGCAGTAGCCATCTGAGCCCTCGCAGAGTCTTTCTGTCTGACCAGCGACGCAGGTCCATTGAGGCAGAACATGGCTCCTGTAGATTAAGAACAAACTGCTTAAAATACACTGTAATAAAGCTACTGGTAACCGGTCAGAATGTTGCCATAAACATTAACATGGCATATTGTCAGTTCCTTTACTCTGGAGGTTTATCTTATGTTTTGAATACATCACAATTGTTTCACAGTACTCACAATGTGGCAAAGGGAACGGCTCTGGTTGACCAGCCTCTCTAGAGAGAGAATTTCAATGAGTTCATTTCCCAGCAGTGCATTCATTTTGTCCTGTTTATTTGCCAACCTGTTATGAGCAATAGATAGAGATGGCCAACATAAGCTGGATTGCAGGCAAAATTCTAATAGTTGCCTATTAGACACAATGAATTAGACACATTCTCAAAGAAAATCATTTTAAAAATATTACATGATTTATAATAATAAACTGATATATTTTCATCAGAAAGATGATTTAATAATAGTAGTTGTAAACAGGGGTGTCTTACACAAGAAGAGGTTTTCCTGCTACTCTTGGATGCTTCAGTAAGTCCACCAGAGCTTCTTTGACCTCTTTCATTCGTTGTCTGTCACTGGAATCCACCACAAAGATGATGCCGTGAGCTTCACCGTAATGTTCTCTCCAGGACCCCCGAACCTCTGGAGCCCCTCCCATGTCCAGTATGTTAACCAAGTAGTTCTCCACCCTTAATTCAGTGCGGACACATCCATGAGTGGGACCTACATCTCCAGGGGGCACTGAACAAAGTTACATAACATTAAAACTCAACAAATTGTAGTCAATTTAGCAAATCTCTCACTGATGTACTTTAGCAAATTACCTCTCAACATCCCTTTGACACAAGATGTTTTTCCAGCCTTGTCCAAACCAACCACTAGAACTGTGATCTTCCTAGAAAATTTTCAAACAGGGTTATTTAATATGTGGCATTTGTTGATAATAGGCTGACCCCTATTAAAAATCATATAGAATTGTATAGGATTTGCTTGGTTGACAGGTACCTCAGTGGTTGCTGGAGTTTGGAGACCCAGCTGCAGCAATTGCTCATGAGGTTGAACATGTTGACCTGAGGAGGAGAGCACCAGGGAGAGCACCATCGTCTCCTTAACTCGTACCTGAGAGCAGATAATGGGGATATTCGATCATCATGGCCTGAGAATACATGTAAACCCCAGCTGTTGTGTCTCGCACAGGAATTAACCTTAAGCATTAAGGATTCATTAGTTACTTGAATTTCTGACACCCACACCATCCCCTTAATACCTGTAATGCTTGAAAAGGAAATACAAAATATGGTCAAATATAGGATCAGTTTTGAGAAAGAGCCATCCTCACTTTGATTTTTGTTTTTGAGTTTATTTAAAATTTAAAACAAGTATTTTTTTATATTTTTAAATATATTTTATTATTTTTTAATTATTATTTTAAATAATTTTATTTATTAATTTATAAAAAAACTTTATAAACACTTAAGTTTACAGCCAAATAAAGGTGCATAAAAAACAGCAAAACAAAAAAAGTTAAAAAATAAATAATGTAAACACACTTTGTTACAACAAAACAATCCTCTAGCCTTCTTTTCATACTTAAGAATCAGCATAAGCCAACATTTTGCAGCATTTAGCCTATATTGTCATGGCTTTAAGAGATCAAAACACTGCAAAAGAGCTGATTAGGTTTTGTTTTTGAGCCAAATAGCAGAATAAGCTCTTCCATGGCAGAATAACCTGCTCATATTCAGATAGCAGCTGCCTGTCCAGTGCAGACACGCAGTAATCTAATTACGTTTACAAGTGTCTGAGTTGTAGGAAGGTTTGCGATTTTAGTACTTGGTCCATCACTGTACATCTGTTCAGTCCCATAAGCCTTTAAAGAGTAGTCTGAGTCAATTACACTGTTCTCGTTTTGAACACCTGACCCCTTTATCCAAGCAGCATGCACTGCTATAGCCCTCCATTCAAACACTCTCTATGTTTGTAAATGTAAAATAATTTTAAACATTTTTCTACATAACAAAACTTCCCAACTGACACCTTACACATAATTAAGGATGCTACAACTGTAAATTCCAAACTGCATTTTTGACTACAGATACAAGACATCAACATGTTAGTGTGGATTATAAATACAGACTGTAAACTGTATATAGGACCAAAAAACTACATTTCAGAGTGTTTGGAAACCACTATAATATTCAGTGCACTTCTCTGCACAATCACATTTGATCATAAACAGCATTAATGAGTACACAGACATATGCATAGACATAATACAGCACATCATATCACATATATAGTGTTCATGTTCAGTCAATAAAAAAAAAAAAATTACTCACGGTAGTATGTCAGACTCCATGCGTTTTTGTTTGTCACTCCAGAGACATTTTGCACAAGTCTGCTAAAAACTAATCAGGCTCTACTTATTCCTCTAATCCTGTCACCTCATGTGGGAGGAGCCTAGAAGGAACGCCATCTAATCCTTACAACCAATCATATGGGAGACAGGTGACAGCTGCCATTCTGCATGGTTTAACTCAGCTAAATGTATGTACATCTGCCAGGTTAATATAAGCTAAATATATGTAAACATCCTAACAAATACTTATGTTTTAGTTAAATGAAAAGTCCATAGATATCTGCTTAGAGGTAAATGAGAAATATTTTATCTACTACTCAGTCTAATGCATATTACCGTGTGTGACATCATCCTGTTGTTTACACACCACTTGCAGATAATCCAAGTGACGCAGGCTCACTTGTACGTGCTTCTGAAATCTCCATCTTCAGAAGACTATTGCTTCTGCTTACACTCTTTACTTTACTTTATTGTTTATTTTTACAGTGACAATGCACAATTAAAAGTAATTGCACCAGAGTTAGCTAATAGCTAATTTACATCTGCTGTCCCTGGGCAGGTAAACAAATAAAATAACATACAATATTACATATACAACACATAAAACATCACAATACATATATCCAGAAATATAAGATTAATAAAAACAGTATGTAAAAAAAACACGGAATTTACAACACAGTCATTAGTGGTTACAGATTTGTTCTGATAGTAGCCAGTGCTTAAGATTGGTTTTAAAAACTGTGAAGCTGTCAATGCTTCGGATGTTTGTAGGTAAGGAATTCCATAACCTCACTACTCTAACCGAAAACGCTGTTTGACCAAAGGCGGTTTTTCTATACTGCGGTACTAAATCTCCCCTAGCAGATGCTCTTGTCCTACCGGCACTGCCATTATGGGCCAGGCATCCCCTAAGAGGAGGGGGAGCAAGATTATGGATAATTTTGTACATCAGGCATACATCAAAAAATTAAACTTTTTCAAAATGGTACAATAATGATAGTCCCTTGGTTTTTTTGTCTAGCACTTTCAGAATTTGTTTACTCTAAAAAAATTCTGGGTTGTTTCAACCGCAACTTTGGGTAAAATATGGACTAACCCAACTGCTGGTTTAAATTTGTAAATGAAATTTTTAACCCAAATGTTGGGTTAGTCTATATTTTACCCAAAGTTGGGTTGACACAACCCAGCATTTTTAGAGTGTATTCACAGAGTTCAAATCAACATCAAATCAAAATGGACAATTTATATTTTAATGGAATGTTGCAGTATTGTAACTTATTTATCCGTGCACATTGCTGTTTTTTTCATTTATGTGATCTCTTAATGTTTAATCAAAAACATTAACTTCCTTTTCTCCTTGTAACATCGCTTCTGTGATGACGTGTGTATCGACGACACAAGAGCTGGCCAATAATTCATCCTGTCCAGCTACCTGTCACTCATATGAGATCACAGCAATTAGCAGACAACAACGATCCAATTAAATCCTGATGGACAAAATCTAGTTCCGCCCTACATTTTTTCTTGTTTAAAAGCCGTATGTGTCACAATAGGGAAGAAAAGACTCGAAATCTCAACTTTCGTTTCATGCTGATTTTAACACTTCAGAAAACTAGTACTTGTTAAGGCCCATTCACACCAAGAACGATAATGACAATTATAAACTTTTAATTCATTCCAAAGTTATAATGATAGCTACACAGAGGAACAATTATTGGAATCACTTTCAGAATGATTTTTTTCCTGTTGATGAATAATAAAAAATATTGACAGCCAATTAGAATCCACCCGACTTTAAAGAGCTTAAGCATTTAAGGTAGTAGACAACTAAACAGCTGCGCTCGCTTATAATAAACACAGTCATATTGTGAGTTGGAGTAGACACCAATATAAACATTGTTATCGTTATGTGTTTATAGTTGTTGTTCTTGGTGTGAATGGGCTTTTAGCCTGATTTTTTTTTTTTTTTTACATTAAGTTTCAAAAGCACACAGTATTCAAAGTATTTAAATGTCTTTGCATTACATAAAAATCATCAAACCAAGTGGGTGGCATTTGCAAATAAATGAAATCAACTAACTTTACTTTTCTTTCTTTTTTAATAATTACTTAACCAACCCATTCCATTGTCATTTTTGGTCAATTCATTTTAGTCAATGTTTTCATTACATTAACAATTTTTAAAATGAAAGCCACTTGTTTGATATTTTGTGACATTTATACAAAAACTTTTTCGGAGCCATTGTATATGGTCAATTATACATTTTAAAGGAATTTTAACAGCATCACTGCATAACACAGTCAATTTCAGACCAAACTTCAGTGACCTCACCATGACTATTTTTCCTGTGCCTATAACTCATGTCAGGTAGACCGTAATTATGATAATAACATGCAGTTTTGGGCTCAACCCACATCAAAGCCTGTGTCTGTCTCTGTCACAAGATTCCAAGTCAAAGGTTGTTCTAAGCACAGTACACAAACTGCGCTGAATCTCAACCTTTATCTAAATCATCTACATTTGAATAAACAAATTTGTGCCGTAGGCGTTAGAAAAGACTATCTGCACTGATCACTTCCTGTTTTATCAGCTACTTTTCATTTTCCAAGAATTTTAGAATTACAGTTGAGAACACAGTGTTCACACCTGATAGAGTCACTGGGAGGGTCTGATAATAAGCTGCAGCATTGAGTTTCCTGAGGTGTATGACATACTTTTGACCACCAGAGGTCCAATTCAAGACATTTGTTTTTCTGTTCAGTCATTTCAAGATCTACACTGAAAACAAATTTGGAGGTGAAGCAAGTTTTCACTCATAACGTGCTAGTAAATTTCACAAATAATTACAAAGAAACAGTAAATAACATTCATTTTGAAAGTAGAAAGACTGAAATTGTATTTTCTCATACTGCAATAATCTTTATTTATAACATCCACATCTATCAATTCGAGTGATTCTCTGAAAGATCAAATTGCTGAAGGTAGTTTCTTCTACTTAAAACCGGATGTGAGGCAACTGCCATAGCAAAACAAAAGCAACATCCTCTTTACTCCTCTCTAGTCTGATCTGATTAAGTAATTACTGGCAGGCGCTTACTTCATCTGCTGACTAAACTCATGTGGAGCCTTGAGTGCAGGCACAACCCCCTGTCAGCTGGCCATGACACAAATGGAAACAGCTCAGTGACCATGTTGCCTGTCCTTACAGCGGCTCATTTAATACACCCAATTCCATGAATCACAAGCTGGACAACTGCACATACCACATTATGTAAGATCCAAGAATTCCACAAGCTCATGTATTTTACTAATCACTGCATTATCCTATGATTCACTGGGCATTTGAGAGCTGACAGAGAAGGCCATATGCATTTGTTTACTGATCATGGCTAGTTCAGTTTGGGACAGTGAGTCTGTGGGGGTGGGAATGCAAAGCAACAGCACTACTGTGTGTCTCTGTCAAGTAGTGAAGATATTCAACTGACATGCTAAATCTCTATATTGAAAATTAGATATGAAAAAGAAAAAAAAAACTAATATGCAGGTGCTTTCAAATAGCTATTGTTAGTGTTTACTATGTGGCTGCCATAGGCAATGGCTGTTTGCAATGTGAGTATTTACAAGGGTGGTTTATGGCCATGTGAGGCCCCTGGGACACCAGACACTTTGGAGGGTCTCTCTTGAATCGTAATGTCTAAATAGAGGCACAAGTACATAGCAGCAATTGTGAGAATAAACACACCACATGTGTAATGCATTTCAAAAGCAACACCAATGTATCACGACTTGTATAAAACATCAAAGCTGCAATAAGCAGATAATATTTCTAATTTCTAAATTTATTGCTAATGTTCACTGCAAAAAAAAAAAATCAAGTGGTGTTAGTCTGTGTATCAGTTTTACACCTGCACTAGTTTGATTCTGGGTGTCAGGCCACAGTGGGATTCTCAATTCAAGGCCGCTGTGATCATAGACCCATTGGCCAGGTAAGAAATACGTCCTTGGCTTTACAAATGTAATATGTAGAATTGGACAGATGGCAAGCTAAAGCTGTTTTCTCATGAACAACTGAATGTACAAAAGCAATCATTGTTTGCACTATGGTTTAAGCAGAAATCAAAGCATTCAAGCTTTATACATTTTTATCTTGTGTTTCAGGAACAGTTCTGATCTTGTATTAGCATGATTATTAAAGAACATTACAGAAAAAGAGTTACTTGTACAACAGTACAACAGGTAATATAAAAAACAATGGATACTTACATTTTTGAAAAGCGTCAGATGTTGTTGAACTGATGATCATCTTAGCTCTGGTGATCATAAAAAATATTAAGATATACAAGACAAGCTAAATACTGTATATTATTAATTACATATTTTTTCCATGTGTGTTTTATGAGGTTAGAATGAAAATATGCACTTCTAAAGATTAAAAAAAATGCCCTCATATAGGTAATAATGTGTTTGAAAATCGTTTCAAGAAGGAAAATTGTGTACTTAATTAAAAAAAAAAACATTTCTGACAGTGGTGTGGCTACTTTGCTAACCAAATTAATTTCACTTCCAGCACTTATACATATTTATGTATGTGCAGTTTATATACGAGCAACAGCTGGCTATATTTGTATTGCTTTCTTCTTTTGTTATAAGCTCTTTGCCCATAAATCTCCTTCAAATCCTCTCTGCTGTCCTCTGACCTTGCATTTCATGCAAATAAATAGACAACCAAAAAATGCTTATTTAGGCCTCAAGGCTATTACCATCTTTATAGAATTTAAATTCACATTTCTTAATTTGCTGCCATCAGTTTGCCCTCTCAATCAAACGCAGTGAAAATAAGATACAGAATATAACACAGACCTAAGTGCCTGTAATGCAGTGCAAAGATAATTAACAAACCTCGAATCAACTTTGGTTAACCACCACAACCGCTGTGCACTAGGACCCGGGGGATTCCAGCAGAGCCGCTGTAGGCTTTCAGTCACTGCATTTTCAGGACACACCTGGCTTTCTGATCCGAGACAATTCCGTTGAAAGTCTCTCTGCGAAATGGAGACAGTTTAATTGATCGACGTTGGCGGCATCGTGATGTCTAGATGGGTACGTAGCATACTTCAAAACACAGACGATCACTTCATACTATATACTTATGTGACTTTCCTTCACAGAACTGCCTATGTGGCAGTGTGCATATGAGCCGAGTTCACATAAATGCACCGCGCAGACGGTTGATTTGAGATCCGAATCACCGACGATGACTTTTCACAAACAATGGCATGAACGCTGCGCGG
This sequence comes from Tor tambroides, assembly GCA_021397915.2. Classification (NCBI taxonomy): domain Eukaryota; kingdom Metazoa; phylum Chordata; class Actinopteri; order Cypriniformes; family Cyprinidae; genus Tor; species Tor tambroides. Next base: position 54,079 of record JAFVLL020026112.1, read on the forward strand.
ATCGAGCCATATAAAGAACACGAGAAGTAACGATAGAAGATGGAAAACAACAAGCCGGCCGAGCATGACATCACAGAGGTGGTGGCGCAGCAGTCCGTCGCGAACCCGAGTGAGAACGGCGTCGAGATGGTGATCAACCACGGTAAAGTCCATCCACCCTTCAGCGTGCTGTGGACCACCGTCCTGTACTGCGCGGAGTTCATATGCGCCTCGGTGCTCAGCAGCATGTACCATAAGACCGACGACGTTGTGTGGATGGGGCTGACTATTACATTCATGCTGGTTCCGTCGGTTCTGACCCAGCTCACGCTGACGTTCGTGCACCGGGACTTGAGAAGAGACCGACCTCTTGTGCTCTTCATGCATCTGCTTCAGATGGGGCCTATTATAAGGTATGAGCGTCAGTGAGATGACACTTGATGATCACATGACCACAATATTGACAAACACATAAGGGCCAACATACTTCAGCATGTTTATCCACATGTGGTGTGAATGTTTATCGTGATAGGTTTATTTTTAAAAGTCAGTTTCAATCTGGGATACAAAAAGCTATTGAACATTTGCACCGTTATTGCCCAAGAATTAAAAGATAGTCCACTGAACACACATTGACCTTTTGTGGCTGTGTTCTGGGTTCATGCTGTCACACTATATGAGGTAAGCTGTTACAATAGAAACTGACATTAAATGGCAGTATCAAAGTTTTCAGCTATAGCTAAAATTTTATTAAATGGTTAAGAAATACAAAATGTGACCCTGGACCACAAAACCAGTCATAAGGGTCAATTTTTTGAAACTGAGATTTATACAGCTGGATAAATAAGCTTTCCATTGATGTATGGTTTGTTATGATAGGACAATTTTTGGCTGAGATACAACTATTTGAAAATCTGGAATCTAAGGTTGCAAAAAAATCTAAATATTGAGAAAATCACCTTTAAAATTGTCCAAATGAAGTTCTTGGCAATGCATATTACTAATCAAAAATTAAGTTTTGATACATTTTTGGTATGAAATTTACAAAATATCTTCATGGGACATAATCTTTACTTAATATCCTAATGATTTTTGGCATAAAAGAAAAATTGATCATTTTGACCCATACAATGTATTGTTGGCTATTGCTACAAATATACCCGTGCTACATATGACTGGTTTTGTGGTACAATTGCTATAATGTAAACAGTAATATGTATATATATATATATATATATATATATATATACACTAGTGTTCAAAAGTTTGGGGTCAGTAATATTTTTTTGAAAGAAATACATTTATTCTGCATTAATTTGATCAAAAGTGACAGTTAAAATATTTATATTTAGAATTTTCTATTTATCAAGAATCCTGAATAAAATGTATCACAGTTTCTAGAAAAATATTAAGCAGCACAACTGTTTTCAACTCTGATTATAATAATAAATGTTTCTTTTGAGGGGCTGTTAAAAAGTCAGCTTTTCCATAAATTACAATTAATAAATTACATTTTAATGTTTCAAAAAAAAACTCAATGGCTGTGTATTTATAGAGTACCGTTCAAAAAAGGGCAAACTAATAACGTATATAAATTGTGCCTATGTATTTTTTTTCTTGACAGAATTTTATTTTGTATATTTTAAATAAATTTTTAATGAATGAGGTGATTCAACAGTGAAAGAAAAGCAGCCAAAAGGACCTAGTATAACTAGACCTCTTTCAGTATTGTTTAAAACCAACACCAGGTTTCAGTTTAAGTATATTGTTGTTTTTTGGTTAGTACTAAATTTCCACCCATGTGTATTATTTTATAATATGATAACTTTACTATTATCCTAAAATGTGGAAAAATCACAACACTTAAGTAATGATCAAGAATGAGTAGATGTATTCACACTTTTGACTGGTAAATGGCAGTTTTGAGTGTTCAGTTTTTAAGTACTGTGGATCTTTCCCCCAGAAGTTTCCACTTCCGAAATGCCAGACAAGCTTAGCAATAGGTCAAGTCACAACACATAACAAAACTACAACTTTACTGGAACTTTATTTAGACATACTCTCACAGTATATTATGAAATCACATGAGTCAGTGTTCTTAAGAATGTTCAGAGTTCAAATCTCTACTGAAAATGTTGGGTGTCTCCCAAAAAATATTTTAGATACAGTACACCCCTTGCTTCTGGCATCCATGTTTCAAATTTCAAAATGTGTTCAGTCTTGTTGAGCAAACATTGACGTGTTTTCCAGGTTGTTAAGGTGGAGTCTGGGTAGTTTAGGAGATATGTGAAAGTAAAATTGCAGCAGGATTCAATCTTATTGGTTGGAATTGAAATTGAAAGGGTGTGTGTCACCACACATAAACAAAACAACCATAATTTCCCTGTCTACCGTCAGTTATTGTACTCCGTTAATACTGTTATCTAGGAATATGTGGCAGGTCACAGAAGGACAGATATTGTCTAGGTCGTGGTCATACAGTATTCAAATATCTTCAAAGCTGTTGATTGTACAGCAGAAATCAATGTCAGTCTTACGACTAATGTAAACAACAGATTTATGTTCTCAGCACTGTACAGCTCTTGCTTTTTTGTAATTAAAAATTATATTTACAATCATCTTATGCCAAAGTGCTATGCTCTTTATATTAAAAAATGCATTCGCTTATAATTTCTTACCAAAGAAATAGCATGTGGTTTGGGATTTAGTCTTCAGAGCTGCCATAGCTTCATATCAACTTGAAATTCAAAGCCAAATTCAAAGTTTTTAAGTTTATTTCTCTAAAATAGCCTACTGACTTGTGATTGACTGTGTACACTATAGACGACATGGCACATCCACTTCTCTGCTTACTGTCAAGTCTGAACCAAAAAAAAAAAAAAAGAGGAAAAGGGAGGAATGCAGTGTGCAGGTCCAATTTGTGGACCGTGTCCTCCTTTGGTATGCTGTGCCGAGGTCAGTAAGCAGTCAGTAGACTGTAAGAAAAGATGAAGGTCAGGGTCACCTCTATAAATATCTAACACGGTGTCATAAAATCATTCTCTTGTAGAGGAAATGTCTTATCTTACTAAACACAGATCTTCCTGTTTATACAGCAATCATCTCATTGTATTCAAGAGCTATTGAAGAATGATTCTTTTTGAAGTGACTCTGGATTTCTGGGAATGTTTTTTTTTCCTGTTGGTATTTGGCATACAGTTCTACATGGTTTTGTCACATTTGTTAGGGTTTACCAAATTTGGGCTGCAAACACAAAAGTTGAGATAAAGTAATCCCGCTGTATGCTTTGGCTAGAAGCTTCTGCCATTGGCGAGTATTAAATATCAAGATCAAAATAGCCACCTTCATCCTCTCCTTCTATAATAACAGGGCCTGTAGTTGCTGTGCAGAAACCAAAAACTGTCTTCAGTAATCATTTTACCAAGCTCTGAATAACAACCTTATAACAGGCTCTGTGTGCAGCACAGGCCAAGCGTTCTAATATGGCAGACAGCTCTCACTTTATTAGATTACAAGTGACTCACGCTTTGTAGATGCCAGAATGTTGTGCATCATATTAAGCCATAGAAACAAGCCTTAAACAGCTTGCTTTTGTATTATTTCTAGGTGCTCTGGATGGATTTTAAAGTAAAATGCCATTCAAAACACTAGTATATTTTTCTGTTTCTTATACAACTTTACAAGCACACAAAATGGTGTCATGTTAAACGAACACTGACAATCGCACACATTAATGTGTTTGGGTTGTAGACTTAATTTACATGCTTTTGAATAAATATCACGCAGACTAGAACTACCTTTTCCGCATGCTGTGCAGCTAAGTGTTGAAATTCTTGCTCAAAGCATCCGTCTCGTTTCACAGCAAAAGAGGTGACATTTGCTGTGATAAAAAGAGCTGAAGTCATACATGTTCTTTTAGAGATAAGGCTAGAGTTTGATTTGAGGTGTCACGTGATCATGTGATCTGTCACCCGATGCTTTACATGCAGCAGTTGAGTAGGAGTGCCTAACTGCAAACCAAATACACAGAGGTGTAATAAACTCACACATTCTAATCACACAATTAGTGTGAATTGCCTTGAAATGCATAGTTCACACACAAAACAAAACTCTGGGATCTTTTATTTACCCTCTGTACAACCTTCAAACCTGTACAGCATTTTTTTCTTCTGTGGAACCCAAAAGATAATATTTTGATAATGTTGGTTAACCAAACAGTTTTGGTTGCAATTGTCTTCCATCAGTTTTCATTTTTGGGTGAACTCTCCCTTTAAGAATATAGCTGTTATGTTTTGTGATTGTATTTAGTGAGCCACATTCAATGAATTTATACAAACACACGAAAGCATTGCGTAAATGGTTTCATAAAATAAAACTAAGATCACACATTCAGCAGGCTAAAAGCTCAATGTGTAAAATCATGTGTCCTAACTAAACCAATGTTTCATAATTAATGATAGAACTTCTAAAATTTACCTGACCTAAATATTTACCAAAATATTAATATGTGAAAATAAATAGTACAACAATAATTAGCACCATAGAATTATCACAGTTGTGCTGCTAAATGTTTTTTTTTTAACCATTATGCATTTTTTCAAAAGAGCTGTATTTATTTGAAGTAGAATTCTTTTGTTATATATTATAAATACCCTTTACTGTGACATTTGATCAATTAAATGCATCCTTACTGAATACAATCTTACTGCAACATTTTGAACATTAGTGAATACATAATTTTATTAAATCATATTTGTTTATGCATATCATAGTTCACAGCAGTGTTGACTTGTTTTCTGATTGTAATAATGTTAAGCGTGTTCACTCATGTAGTAAAGTCAATTTGATTGCAATTTAAAGGCAATGCTTTATTCAAATTAAAAGTGAAATGTTGTGCTCATGCAGGACATGCAAACACCACTGCTGTGAATTTTTCACACAGAATAAGACTACACACTTCTCATATTTCAGCGCTGCAAGCTGATAAACCGGTTTGAAATGGTTTGATCTCTAAGATTTTGCTGCCACCTTGTGGAAACTAAGTGTATGAGTAGTGAAAGTCTGTTTTGTTTGATCAAATTGGTCAATCATGTTAGAATTAAACGTTTTTATGACTTCTTTTGGTTTTGTTTTGTTTATAAATCAGTTGCCATGTTCTCAAAAAATACATTGTAAACAGTAAAATCAGTTTTTTAGTGTCTGCCTGATTCCTTTTTCCTTTCAGGTGCATTGAAGCTCTTGTTGTTTATTGTCAAGCGGGAAAAAAGGAGGAACCATATGTTACCATTTCAAGAAAGATCAAGCTAAAGCATGGCAAAGGCTTAGGCCCAGCCTTCGAATGTGAGATCGGACATTCAGAGCGCAAACTAGCCGTCCACCGCAATGCCTTCAAACGCACAGCTGTCATCCAGGCCTTCCTAGGCTCCACTCCACAGCTCACTCTACAGCTCTATGCCACCATTCAGGAAAAATATGTCCTTCCCACACGGCGTAAGTCTGAATTCTTTACTAGATACCAAATGTAATATTGGTAACACTTTACAATAAGATCCCATGAAATAATGGTAGTTAACGTGTTAACTAACATGAAAGGAGTAGTTTACCTTAAAATTAAAATTACATGAAAGCGTACTTACCCTCGGGCCGTCTAAGGTGTAAATGAGTTTGTTTTGTTTTTTTTGTTCATTGGAACAGATTTCACATCATTTCACATTAGATTTCAGCTCATTTACACCTTGGATGGCCTGAGAGTGATTTTCAGCTAATTTACATTGTGAACTATTGCTTTTAACAAACAATGAGCATTACATTTGTTACATTGTTTATTATTCTTGTTAACATTGTTAGCTGAGGTCCATTGTATAATATTTCCAGATACAACATTTGATTTTAATAATGTATTGGTAAATGCTTAAATTAACGATCTAAGATTAATAAATGCTTTAGAAGTATTTTTTCTTGTTACACATTAGGGTTGTGAAGGAAGGAAGGAGGAAATTTTTCCACCGGTTAATCAATATGTAACAACACTGATATCACAGTGGGGCGGGGGGGTTAGTTTATTTGAGTTTTTTCCTCTTTTTGTCGCTTTCCTTCGCTTTTAAATAGCTTGTGAAAGCGCCTTGCGCATTTTACTTTCACTTTCGAATTAGTGGCAATTCAGCGTCGATTACAAAATAAAACATCAAACTCCCTTAGCCTATATATATTAGTACTGTCAAAAGATTAATTGCGATTAATCGCATCCAAAATAAAGGTTTTTGTTTACGTAGTGTGTGTGTGTGTGTGTGTATGTGAACTCTGTAAATTTATAAATACACACACATCCATGTATATGTTTCAGAAAAAATATGTTGGAATTATATATAAAATATTTATATAAAATATAAATTATATATGAATATAAATATGCATATATTTGTAAAAAAAAATTATATATACGTGCATGTGTGTGTATTTATATAAATACAATAAATAAACAGTACACACACATTATGCAAACAAAAACTTTTATTTTGGATGCGATTAATCATGATTAATCATTTGACAGCACTAATTTGTGTGTGTATATATCATAGAACTTTTATTATGGAAACGAGTAAAAATACACCATGCTATATACCTAATATAAAATAACCAATAACTTAAAGTGTACATAGGAATAGGCAAGGCTACAAAACTGAAAATCAGCAAACATTGTGGAACCAAATAAATAAGAAACGAATAAGAAATGCTAAACAAATAAGAAAGCTTGGAGGCACAGCATAAAACTTGATGTAAAATAAAATAAATAAATTACACAAAGTTTAAATAAAGAAAAATTCAGCAAACACTGCGAAACCAAATAAATAAGTAAAACAAGTGTTTTAAAAAAAACTTCCAAAATCAACTTAGATAAATGGCAAAAGTCAACAGGTCTTTCAAAATCCAAAATATTGCCAAACAGGCATTTAGTTTTGAAACTCTTCCTCCATCGTCTTGTCTTTCTCACCTCACTCTTCTTGTCAGTCAGCTCGACTCTCCTCACATGATAAATAAAATCTGACTCCTGCTCTGTGATGCGACTGTCATTCGGCACGTTGCCTTGAGCAGCCGCATTCAGTTTTTAATTGTAGTGTCTGTTCTCTAACTGAACTAAATGATTTTTATCACTAGGCTTTAAAAAATCAAAACGACGGTAGGGGGCGGTGCCACGGTGGGCAAGTGATGTAACCGGTGTTGCAGTTAACACACCACCGTGTGAATAACATCAACACCGACTATTGCAGCAAGCCTGTTACACGTGACATGAACTTACTACAGAAATAACAGTACATTTTTAGTAATTACATAAGGCCGCTAATCCTAAATGTTTATTAATATTACTCAGTCCTCACTCTTATAAGAAGGACACCTAAAAATGTGACCATATTTTTCATTGTTAGTTTATGTTTCTTAATGAAGTTAACAAATGGAACCTCATTGTAAAGTGTTACATTTTTATTTTCTGTTTTTTTTTTTTTTACACTAATGCTCATCCTATTTGTGTTTACAGTTGCCCTGATGATCATTTCCATGATATCGATCGTATACGGAGCTTTAGTTTGCAGTGTTCTGGCCATACAGATCAAGTACGATGACTACAAAGTGCGAATGAAGCCTATTGCCTACCTGTGCATGATCCTCTGGCGAGGGTTAGAGATCGCCACACGGATCACCACCTTGGTGCTCTTTAGCACAACACTCACGTTCTGGGTGGTCCTGGTGGGCCTGACCAACCTGTTCTTCTTCTTCTTCCAGCCATGGGTTGAGTTCTGGACCAGGAAGGCATCACTGCCTGAAAACATAGAGAAGAACTTCAGTAAACTTGGCACCACCGTGGTGCTCTGCATGGTCACATTTCTCTATGCCTGCATCAATATTTTCTGCTGGTCCGCCGTGCAGCTGGACCTGGCCGACCATGACCTGGTAGAGAAACAGCCTCGCTGGAGAAGCTTGGCCGTCTACTACATCCTGCGCTTCATGGAGAATGTGACCCTCATGATATTGTGGTACTACTTCAAGTCAGACTTCTATGAATACATATGCACCCCGCTGCTGGTGGTGCAACTTATCGTGTGCTACGGCCTGGCTGTAATCTTCATGCTGATCTTCCATCAGTTCTGCCATCCGTGCCGCAGACTTTTTCACTACAACGTCGAGGACTGTCTACGTTGCTCTTGCTGCTGGAAGAAACAGCAATCACAGCCACCTGAAAACCATACTCATGGTCCTCAAGAACATACACCTCCTGATCTCACGAATCACCTGACAGATCGAGAAACCGATATTGTGGATGATATCATGGAGGCAGCATGAAAAGCATCTGCTGTTATGTTAATGTAGCGCTGTTTGGGGCCATGCGAGACGTATTTGCACATATCCTGACTCAGGAGTATTACATTGAGATGATGAACTATGCTATAGCTACTGTAATTAGTGAAGGAACAATTGATTTTATATGGTCCTAAAAGCTTCAGGAAATTTGTGTTTTATGCCATTTGGAGCTGTTCTTCAAAAAGGTGGTGTAGAGCATGATAACCTTATTATGTTGGTGTGGAGAGGGTAGCTCATCATTTATTAATTGTAGAGCGCTGACCTATTTCTTTTTGTTGGCCATTGAAGACCAAAGAATGCCCTCGGTCGAGTTATGCTGTGATGATTCACAAAGGCAGCTTTCAGTAGAGAGCTGCATGGCCAGTCTGTGGGCCATGTGTGTGGGAATCGTGCCAGTTTTGGAGGGAACTGGGACTCAACAAGCCAAAAAGCCTTCTGAACTTTTCTTAAGTTTGCTTCAACAGCCCTGTGCTTTTTTTTAAAAAACCTTTAGATTTGGAGAGCCTTCTTTAATGTTGGAAGTTGAACTCGCATTTGCCTTAATATTGTGTGTGTAATTTTGTGCCTGAATAGACTAATGTTCTTAATTTTTCACTGCAAAAAGAGATGTCTGTTTGTTTATTTTGTATGGAAATATTTTTGCGTGTGTGATTTTTGCCTGAGTTATGTGCCTCTTTACTACTGAGTTGATGATAATGATATATGAATAAAGATGCATTAAATATCTGAATTGTGCATGATAATCATGATTCTGAACTAAACCAGTGGTTCTCAACTGGTTTGGCCTTGTTGTTGGCCACGTTTTCCCATGGTCATCAAGCCACGACCCACTTTTATTTATATATATATATATATATATATATATATTTAAACATATACAAAATGACACAAAGTGAAAATAACATGGTATTTTTGGGTTATGGAAACAACAGTTATCAGGGTGAATATACAATACTAACATGAACTGTTAATGAAACGTGGAAACTGCTCCTGAACAGAATGAATTTCATACCTTCATGCAAATCCTTCCCAGCTAACACACGCAGTACCAGTTATGTGATTTATCGGTACTGTACTTTTATTTCACGTGTGCGCGCTACGAACACTGTATAACATCTGGCAGGACAGGATAGTTCGCTTTTCTGAGGCGAGAGCCTTTTTATTTCATAACAAGTTAGGTAAAAAAAAAACGATAGAATAATGACACTGATAAACCTGTCAACATCTCATCTGACCGCAGATACTGAATCGAGTTCGCGTTTTTCTCAGGCACAGTTTAGTTATTAAACTGCATCTGACAGAAGTGTCAACAGCTTTCATGCACGTCTTTTAAAATAAAAGTATCGCATCAGAAAAACATTTAGAATTACGTTTTTTGTTGTTGATGTCGTTTCTTTGGCCGCACACTCCGCGACCCACCAGCTGAGAAACACTGAACTAAGCACGCCTTTACAAAAGTGTTATAGGCTCTTAATATAAAGATTTTAAAGTGAACTACATGAAACCTATTCAGAATCAGAACCTAGGCCTACATCCTATTTAAAATCAAAAGAAAGACATTAGCCTCCTGAAACCCTTTGTCCTCATATGAGGACATTATATTTGAATGAACTTCTCTACATGACAGTTTTATGTGTAGATGTCCTGTTCAGAGCACAGTACATTCAGGGCTTTTCAGAGATAATAAATGTTTGGATGTTTCACCATGACCACTCCCTCTCCTTGGTCTTCAAAAATGGCTCACATTAATTTAGTGATCATATGTAAGACCCTTCTTATGGAAATATATTTTTTTAATTATCGTTTAAATCTGACTAATTTTTAAACTGTTTTTCATAAATCAGCGTCTCAGGAAAATGTTATGGGGTTTCAAATCAAAATATGAATTTCTGTTAGGAAACAGGACGATGTTGATTTCATACATGTCCTCAGTTGAGGACACTGCGGGACTAAAAGCACGTTTATTATGCATTTTGGGAGACACAACAAAAGAATATATTAGATATTATTATGAAAATTTTGTCAATTATTACTCCCATTATTACACTTCTTTTTTCTTTACATGTTGCCCCAAAAACACGTTAATAAATTAGATACAGTTTATAGATACTTTGTATATAATGGGAAAATTTATGGTCATTTTACACACATTTTGCATAAAGAAAAATGGTATATCAAATCATTCTGTTATAACTGAGAATCGTCTTTATTCAAAATTTGGTATAAAAAAAAAATCCTGAAACCTAAAACTGTATTGGTGATTTAAAAAAAAAAGAATTGTTTTTGGCACATTAATTCATATCTTTTTATTTTATTTATTTATTGATTTTTTTTTCCCCCACTTTTTTTTTCTTATGTTCTAAACTAAACAACGTAATAACATGAAAAAAAAAATAATAATTTCCTACTTTTTTCCCGGATCTTAAGAGGTTAAAACTACACAATTTACATATCTACAGTAAATATATATATATTTTAACAATACAATAATTTGGAAGGAAAATGTGTTCAAATTCCCCCCCCCCCCCCCCCAAAAAAAACTCTTCATTTTCTATATTATTTATTTATACATACAAGTGATAAATAAAATTAATATTATTAATATAAACAATAATACAAATGGTGCTTTTTCATATTATATACGTTCTAATTTTTTTTTTTTTTTGTGCGTGTGCTTAGTTGTCATTCAGTTTAAATGAGGTCAAACAGCTTAATGGCATAGTGGCTCAATTTTACTTAAACTGGGAAAATTGGTTGACAATTTTAATTTATATAACTGTCGAAACTCTATGGTCGAAACGGCCAAGCCTAATAGTTTCCAGTCAAACATACCAAGACGCGCTTTTTTACGGCCTCATTAAACACGTTAAGGTAGCTTCCTCTCGGGAATTTCTTCATACATGCAACATCAACAAAATCATATTTAAAGCTCATTTCCTGGTCGATGATGACAGTAGAGGGCGGGTCACGAACAGGACAGGTGAGAAATAAAGCGCTCGTTTGCGAGGAGTGTTCATTCACTTCGTGCAGCGCTAGAGAGTGAAGATGGGCAACTGGATTATCAATCACGGGCTCAGCGCCTTCATCTTGGTAAGAGACATTATTTTGCTGTCTATTTACGTTCATTCAAATGAGCTAATACAGTAAATCTTGAGTTAAAATAAGTCATATTTGTTCATTACTCTTATATTGATGTGTCTCTGTATTTGTAGGTGGTGTGGATGGGCATCAACATCTTTCTGTTTGTCTACTACTACTTATTCTATGATCAGGGACCACAATTTGAGTACACTCGTGAACTTTTAGGGGTAAGTTATGGAATAAAAAATATGTCAGCATTTGGCAAAGCATTGTCTAAGACAAAAGAGGACACTAATGAAGGAGATGTTTTATTTTATGGCATCCAAAGTTAGTTTTCATGTAGTAGCGTAAAAAGAGAGACAAGCAGAGTAAATGTAGTGAAAGTGAATGTAATACTGTATCTTTCAGTCTGCATTACCTTGGGCCAGAGCTCCAGCTGCTGTACTCAACTTCAACTGCATGCTGATACTGTTGCCAGTGTGTCGAAACCTGCTGTCTCTGCTCCGCGGCTCCTTTATAGTGAGTTGCCGCACACTTGCACCTTTGTGTCTGAGAGAGTATATGTGAACCTTTGTAAGTATTTGCTCTCCTGTCCATGTTTCAGTGCTGTGGCCGAACAATGAGGAAACAGCTGGACAAAAATCTGACTTTCCACAAGTTGGTTGCTTACATGATTGCCCTAATGACAGGTAAACAACATGTTTTTCGAAAATTTAACAGGAAGTTGTTGTGCATATCAAAGTAGGATAGGCTTACAACTGATGATACGGTACGTTTTACAGGAAAGGGCTCACATGTGCGATAGCTATTGTGGACATTAACACTGGCATGCCATGATGCAATAGGATACTTAAGCAAACTTACTCATTCGCTGTTTGAGCCGTAGGCGAAGTATTTTATCTCTGATAACCCTAGCATTACAGATAGTCTTGTTCTTACTGGCCAGATCTGGATAAACATTGACCAAGTTTTGATTTTTAAGAACCAGAATGCATAGTTCTAAGAGAAAAAGCTAAAAAAGAATGAGTCAGAACAAGGGTCTTCAACCTGAAGGTATTCAAGGGCATCTGGATGAATATATAAATCATACAGAACTTAAATTTTCATGACATTTCTGACTAATGATTTGCTAAACATTCCTGGATTGACCCCAGAGTTATAAGATATATCTGCAAGTAAACAATAATTAGAATTGTTGTAAGTTGTAAGTGTTCTTAAATATTTTTTGTCAACGTGATATCTGATTTTGACCATATGAAATCTTTCTTTAATGCAGCGGTTCACACTGTCGCTCATTTGCTTAATGCGGAGTGGTACACAAACAGTTTCCAAGGTCGATATGGCCCTCTCGCCAGTAATCTCTCCATGCTTGATGACTCCCATGAATTAAATACCACGTACCTAAATCCCATTCGCTCCAATTCAATGGTGAGTCACTGAACTTTTAATGGTTATTTTCACATTTTCCTATCACTTTGATTTTATATACACGACCATGTGGCATCGGTGAGTGTTGTTACATTAAATTAATACTTTTATTCTGTAAGGTTTTATTAAATTGATAAAGAGACATTAAAGACGCGTATAATGTTACAAAAGATTTGTATTTCAGATAAATGCTGTTCTTTTGAACCTTCTATTCTTCAAAGAATCCTGTAAACAGTATTGTTTCTACAAAAATATTAAGCAGTTAAAACCATTTTCAACTGTAATAAATCAGCATATTAGAATGATTTCTGAAGGATTGTGTGACACTGAAGACTGGAGTAAATTCAGCTTTGCAATTACGTTTCCTAATATATTAAACAGAAAGCATTTTTATTGAAATATTTCACAGTATTATTATTTTTACAGAATTTTTGATGGTAGATTACAATTGAGTGTCATACTGTATTGCTTATGTGGTATGATATGCCTGTTATAATCTTGTTTCCTTGTACTCCAGACTCCAACGCTTCTCGTATTCACCACTATTGCGGGTCTCACAGGAGTCGTCATAACTCTTGCCCTCATCCTCATGATCACTTCATCAATGGAAGTCATTCGCAGAAGCTATTTTGAGGTCTTTTGGTACACACATCACCTTTTCATCATTTTCTTTGCTGGCTTAGTTTTCCACGGTGCAGGGTAAGATCTATTAACTGGGTAAGCCCAATTTAAAAAAAAAATGATTTGTAGTAATTAAGAGTAGTTAAAACATGCTTTTTGGTTTCTGTCCAGACGCATTGTGCGAAGTCAGCAAGTGACCGATCCCCCTCACAATAATTCCTTCTGCGAAGATCAGCCAGAGAACTGGGGGAAAATTCCTGAATGTCCAATTCCGCAGTTTGCAGGAGGGTTTCCTCAGGTAAAAGTTGTCACATTTAGAACTACATAAGCCTATGATAGATTTATTTGAGTGCTTACTGATTTCAATTTGCTGAATCCTGTGTTGCAGACCTGGATGTGGGTAATTGGACCAATGATAATTTATCTTTGTGAGCGGCTGCTTCGTTTCATTCGCTACATGCAGCCTGTCAGTTATAGGAAGGTGAGTCTTCATGGACTATATTGTTCATCTGAATCCCAGTACAGTTGTTCTGTAATGATGTAATGACAAACTGTTTCCATTTTTGCATTTTAGATTGTAATCCGCCCATCCAAGGTGTTGGAACTACAGCTGGTGAAGCCTGGATTCAAGATGGAAGTCGGTCAGTATGTGTTCCTCAATTGTCCAGCCATCTCTCAGCTTGAGTGGCATCCATTTACCATGACCTCAGCCCCGGAAGAGGACTTCTTTAGTGTGCACATCCGCTCAGTTGGAGACTGGACTGAAAAGCTCATCAAGATGCTCGAAAACCTACCAGAGGGTGGGCAAGGACCTACGTATGTACTTTTTGCCATTTTACTTATTCTCTAAAAACAAAGGTTCCAAAAGGAGGTTTTCACAGCAGTTCCATAGAAGAACCTTTCAGTGAAATGCAAGTTCTTTATTGGCATTTATGGTTCCATGAAGAACCTTTTACATCCATGGAATGTTTTGATTTCACAAAGGGTTCTTTATGATAAAAATGTTCTTCAGACTAAGAAAAAATTACTCTTTTAAGTACTGTACACTTAAAAGTTCTTTTATGGCATTGCTACAACCCCTTTTTAAGAGTGTGTTCTTAGAATAACCATTTTTTCTTAATATGAGGAACATTTTAATAATCTGAAGAACCTTTTGCTCTATAAAGAACCTTTCCACTAGACAAAAGGCTCTTTATAGAGCAAAAGGTTCTTCAGATTATTAATGGAACCATAGATGCCAATAAAGAACCTTTATTTTTTTATGTTTCAATTTATGGAAAATATATTTCAAAATATGGAAAATTACACACAGGAGCAGTAATATATCAAGAAAATCTTTATTTTTTGCTTCAGGATGGCTGTGGATGGCCCGTTTGGAACTGCTAGTGAGGATGTATTTGATTATGAGGTCAGCATGTTGGTGGGTGCTGGGATTGGAGTGACCCCATTTGCCTCTATCCTGAAGTCTATCTGGTACAAGTTTAAAGACTCTGACCCCAAACTACGAACAAAGAGGGTAAGATCATGTTGGTCAAAAATAAGGAAGTTGTGTGCAAAGGTCAAGCACAATCACTTTTGTAGTCGTTACTGTGATATTACAAAGGTTGCCTTCATGTCCTAGATAAAGTCCAGGATTCCTTGAAACTCAGTTTCCTATTCATTTCTGACTTTTGTGTTTAGATTTACTTCTACTGGCTGTGTAGAGAGACATACGCCTTTGAGTGGTTTGCAGATCTCCTACAGGTTCTTGAGAAAGAAATGGAGGAACGAGGAATGAGGGACTTCCTCACGTATAAACTCTACCTCACCGGATGGGACCAGAGTCATGTACGTGCAATAAACCCACTGTGATCTGAAAAGCAGGTTGACCTAATGTGAAATATGAGTAATGAATTAATCACAGAACATCTAATCTTGCATTTACAGGTAAACCATGCAATGGTGCATTTCGATAAAGATACAGATATCATCACCGGTCTAAAACAAAAGACTCATTATGGCCGACCGAACTGGGATAAAGAATTTGAACAAGTTAAACAAGAGAACCCATCGTAAGTTTCAAAAACTTTTCATGATGTTATCGATTCCCACATATGTCACTCAAAAATACCCCAACACTAAACTAAACACTACACTTTAAATATGCACAGGTCTGTGGTTGGAACTTTCTTGTGTGGCCCACAAGCCTTAGCGAAGGACTTGGAGAAGAAATGTGTGAAATACTCTGACGTGGATCCACGGAAAACCAAGTTTTACTTCAACAAAGAGAACTTCTGAGGAATTTTTTCACAGGAAACCTAATTCTCTCGAAGCATCTGTGCACTATGGACTGTACTTCAGCAGTATCATGATTCGCCATTTCTCAATTCCTTCCATCTAAAAGATTCTGCGTTATAGTGACAATGAGAAAAAAAAGGACACCCTTCATCCTGGAAAGTGAACAAATTGCTAGAAGGGACTAATTCCGTGTGTGAGTCAAAGGTCCACTCATTGTATTTTTTTTTTTTTTTTTTCCCTCAATGTTTGGCTTTCCAAGTTCCTGGTTACAAATGAATCACCAAGAATCAAGGAAATCAGACAAACACCAGAATGTATTGTGTTTTTATAAGTGCCTCCTTGTGTAAACAAGTGCACAGCTCTAAAATAAGAAAGTAGTTACTGAAAAGGATTGTGGAATTTCTTCTCCTTGTTAAAGGTGAAAAAGGAAATGATCTTCTTTAAAACACACATATTATCTGACCTAACATGTCACACATGGTTAGTCACTTGTTTTGTAACCTTTAAACAAATCAAACCAACTTTATCATCCAAGATATAAATTGTTAATACTGTACATTATATATCATGTCTTTTACAAACTGTATTTATAAATAAATTATGAAGGCAAGAATTAAATTCTGCATTGAAAAAATTTCCAGTTTATTTTTTTCATGAGAAGTAAATTGTGAACTACTACTATTCACATACAACAGATCTCACTTGAAATAAGAAAATAGCACTATAAAACAAAAACAACAAAGTTACAGATGTGGATGCAGACCAATACAAAAGCAGCCAGGGGATGGTTGTCTGATCGGATGCGTATGTTCCTGCAATAAAGTTGTAGAGTCAGATTTTCAGACTTGCACTAACCCAAATTAATCCCTGTTACTTAAGAAAATCCATGCTCTGCTTTGTCACAGAGCCTGTAATTATCATAATAGGCTGTTTTAGGATGGGTGGAAAGGAAAGAAAAGAACTCACGTCACACGATGAGTCTTCAGGGTGCGCCGGCTGTCTTCTGAATCTGTTCCTTCAGTATCAGGATACTCTGTCTCTGTTCTGGCGGCAGCATAGCGATCTGTTCTGGGGTCAGCTGCAGGACCTGCATAATCAAGGCAGCCTGGGAATGTGGAAAAACAGCATATAGATTATTATCTATGAGACAGAAGCAATGTTTCATCATGAAATATTCAAATTGAAGTGTGTCACCATTTAAATCGACATGTCAAAAAGTTAACTAGTAACTCTGGAAAATCTGGACACTGAAACAGAATGCAGCAATGCAAATCTGATATGTCCATTAACAACATATATGGTTACATTCCTTTTTAGTAAACTTTTAGGAATGTAATGTAATGATAAATAGCTGTCATTGGAAGTTTTAGTTTCAGTGAAAACATAAGGATGACCATGTCATCCAAAAGTGTGTAGGGAAAAAAGACACTCACTTTCTCGTGGTCTTGTGATGACACATCTGATGTAGGACCCTGTTAAAAGATGCAGACATTTAAATTAAATACTGCAAGCTACATAAGGCCAATGCAAACTGTCTTTTGGCGATGAAACTGTACTGTCAGGTTTTACTAAAGATGCGCAGTGAAGAATTAGCGCTGAAAAGGCGCGGACACAGTTATTTTTGCGCCTGACCTTATTGAATATGCATTTCTAGGAGTTTCTCTTTCAGACACAAAAGTTATGGGAGGGGAGTATTCAAATGAACCACGCAATGTGTTTTACTAACGTTTGCGCTCGTCGAATTACTGGCATTTGTGCCATTATTTAACGTCCAAAAAAGCATGTCTTAAGCTATTTTGCGCTTGAAGTGGCTGCAATTATTGTTTCTAGGAGGAGGCACCGCAGAGAACAGAGAGTGCGTGGTAGAAGGGAGAGGATTTTTCCCACATGTATTCATTTATTTTGAATGCCAGAAGAACACATTAGCCGAACATATCGTTTGCCAAGCCATGATATTTTTAATTTGCTTCAGGAAATAAAAGACGACTTTGAACCCTCAACTAGGAGTCACGCAATACCAGCTCTATCAAAACTTCTAGCATTTTTTGGCCTCCGGTTCTTTTCAACGCACTGTGGCTTATTTATTTCTTTATTTGCGCCTACGCTAATTTGTGCTGCGCTTGGTATATTGCGTTGGTCGATATGTAAATGACATGCATCTGTGTTCTTTAATTTGCGCATTGTTAGTAAATCACCCGCAGAAATTTCCACGGCCATCGGCGCTGTTTAGGTTTGGAATTGCGCTCTCGCGCTAATTTGCCCTGTTTAGTAAAACTGGCCCTTAGTGCTCTTTGACAGGGCTGTTTAAACATGGCTGCAAGAGGGGGTCCATGGAAAATTGAGAGAGAAAAAAAATCATTGTTTTTACTGAAATATATGAACAAATATGCATATAGTTTGGGGGGGAAACAGTTGTATTTATTACTCGTTCTTTTCAGAGGAAACTGTTCAAAAGTATACTTTCATTCAGCAGACACAATAAATTGATCAAAAGTAACAAAGACATTGACACTGTTACAAAAGAAATGATCAAAATAATTAAAATAAAATGAAATAAATTTTAATAAAAATAAAAATTAATCAAAGAATTCTAAAAAAAAAAAAAAAAAGTTTGAAATTAAGCAGCACAACTTTTTCCCCAATAATGATTGCAATAAATGCTTATTGAGCAGAAAATCAGCGTATTAGTAGCTGCTAAAAGCTTTGTTTTTATTTTATTTTATTTTTTTATTTATTTATTTTTTAAATCGCCAAAGTCTTTATTATTATTATTTGTAAAACATTTTCTGTAAAGCTGCTTCAGAACAATATTTGTCAAAAGTCCTATACAAATAAATCTAAATTGAATAGAAAATGTTTTTAATATTATAATTAGTGCTGGGCAACGATTAATCACATCCAAAATAAAAGTGTGTGTGTACATAATGTGTGTGTGTACTATGTATATTTATTATGTATATATAGACACACACATACAGTATGTATTTTGAAATTACATGTAAATATTAATATTCATATAATTTATTTTATATATAAATATACTTAATATATAAACATAATATTTTTCTTAAATATATATACACATGCTACATGCATGTGTGTATTTATATATACAAAATAAATATACACAGTACACACACATATATTATGTACACAAAAACTTATTTTGGGTGCGATGAATCGTTGCCCAGCACTAATTATAATAGTGCACTAAAGACAAAACAAATGTTTAAAAAAAAAAAAAGCTAATAATTTAAAATCTGCAAACTTGCTTTCAAATGTATTATTTTTCAAACACAGGTTCTGTTGACTTGAAAATAGATAGCTGCCTTTATATTTATATTTCAGAAATGGGGTCCCTTTACAAAGGGATGATCAAATTTGGGGGTCCTACACATTAACAGGTTTGAAAAGCCAAAAAGGCAAAATGACAGGAGCCTGGAAATCTTACTGGTCTCGCTGCTGGTGGTGCACTTTGTCCCATGCCGTGGGGGGGAGGACCCTGCATTCCACCAGCCACAGGAACCCTCTGGCCAGATATCGGACCCCGAGCATCAACAGCTCTTGGATCACGACCTTGAGGAAGAAAAATGTTTTAAATCTTATCCGTAAGAAAATCCTTCAAACAGAGTGTTACTTCAGAAAGGAGTGAAACCAGTATTGGACCCTTTTCACATTTCCGGGTTTCTCAGACGTCATCGTAGTTGCGTAAGCTTCTATTGCAGTGAATGGGAAGCTACTTTTTGAAAAAAAAAAAAAACAACCTTCAAGAATTTACAATTTAATTGACACTGTAACGCATCATCACAGTCTGTGAAAAGGGTCCATACAGATAACCAAGCCAAGTCAACAAATAAAGTGAAACCACTTCTTTAAGTACCTCTTGCCTCCATGGGTGGACCACGCTGCTCCATCATAGGACCTCTAGGTTCTCCCATCATGGGCCCTCCTCTCATGTCATGAGGGCCACGCATGTCTGGGGGCGCCATATGCATGGGCGGCCCCTGATGTTGTGGAGGGCCACCGATGTAACCATGCCTGTAAGTGAACAACAACAAAAATAAAAAGTTTTTGTTATGAACTAAAAAAAAGAAACAAATCAATAGTGATCAATATCAATGGAGATGTACAATACCGTTCAAAATTTTGGGCTCAGTAAGATTTTTTTTCCCCTTTTGGTAACACTTTCATTCGGCAAGGATGAATTAAACTGATCAAAATTGACAGTAAAACATTTATAATGTTACAAAAGATTTCTATTTCAAATAAATAGTGTACAATTAGTTCATCAAATAATCCTAAAATAAAATGTACCACAATTTCCTCAAATTTAAGCAGAACAACAATTTTCAACATTGATAATAATATGTTTCTTGAGCACAAGGATTATGTGACAATGAAGACTGGAGTAATGGCTGCTGAAAATACAGCGTTGCCTTCACAGGAATAAACTACATTTTAAAATATATTTATTTTTATAAAAGAATTATATACAATTAACTATAATAGATCATTTATTTTATATTGTACTATTTCACATTATTACAGTTTCACTGTATTTTTGATGCAGCCTTGGTGACGAGACTACTTTCAAAAACATTTTAAAGAAATTACAGACCATTTAAAAAATAAATATATTTTCAATAGTAAAAAATTTAGACATTTATTCAGACATTTTGAATTCTTAATAGGGTTAATCACATTTGCATAAAGGAAATTATTAGTCAATGTAAGCTTTCTGACAATACTAATGAGACTATTATTGTGAATATTTTTCAATGATCAGCTGTGATCATCTAAATGTCACTGCTACAAAGTTAGTACACATTACCCTGGCTCCACCATTTCTCCAGTGACATTGACCAGTGATCCACCTCGCGGGTCGTTCGGACCATCGCCAAGCAGGCCTCTAGGTGGGATCCCTGGAGGGCCTTGAGGCGCCCCTCGCATTGGGGCACGCGGATCTACTATTGGCACTGCGAAAAGAAAGCACATTTACATGAAAACTAGTTTTGAAAAATGTGCACGCTTTGTCACTTTGACAAAACTCAAAAAAAGAATTGGCTATAGAATCAAAATGATGAAAGAAACTAGTGACAAAGTGCATTACACAAACATTTCAAAACTTGGACGTGTCCTTTTATTCAACCAAAGAACATGAATAACGAGGTTGTATTGTCACGCACATGTTTCGCAGGTATGACACCATTATGATAAACCAAGGCAATTCCTGAAGCGTCAAGGAAATTAGACTGAAGGAAACAAAAAGGTTCCACTTCATGAACAAAAGGATATTGTTTCACCTGTCACAGTGACATTGATAACAAAGAGGATTTCAACATCTTTACAAAGTGAAACTCATCAATACTCGGCTCTATTCTGCTACATTGGCACATTCCATTAGGCAACAAGACTTCATTGTTCAGGTTTTGGAAATGTTTCAATAAAAGGTTAAAACTGTTTACAATGTGTTGTCTTTACTCCTTAAGCACTTTTGTTTCAGCGACACAATACAGCAGAAAACGCCTATGTTTCAACACTATTCATGACCGTGTGATAATCAGTGATTAGTGCTGTCAACTCTGCCTTTTACAATGTTTTTGGGGTCAACTGTTTGAACAGGTTCACTTTTCTCTCTAGACATCTACGTGGTATTTTGCACACTCTCTCTTTGACGCGATGGATGTTCCATGTACTGCTATCAAATGGTTCAAGTGTGATGGGTAGACAGACATTAAGTAGTACACTACAAAAGGTGCACGTAGGGGTAAAACAATGAGCAGGTGAGACTATTGACAGGCCTGTTCAGAGCAGACCAAAGTTATACCCATGATACCTTGAGGCCGCTCGATAGCAGCCTGCCCAGCTGCTCCCACAGGAGAGTCCTGAAGGGTTCCTGGGTCAGCATTAAGTGAAGAGAACAGGAGAAAGAACTGAGACAGCGCATGGCAGCACTTACTGATATTACCCAGGGATGCTTGTACTGATGTTAATGGACACGGGTTAGAGTAGTGGTCGATATAGGTTTTTAATTGGCTAATGCAGATACAAATATCTAGGAAACAAAGTGTCCTATAATGCAATACACCAATATATAAAACTATATTTAAAAGTAAAAGTATATACAAAAATATCTGGGGTCGGCAAGATTTTTTGACGTTTTTGAAAAAGACTCAGTAAACAGTAATATTGTGAACTTTTACAATTTAAAAAAAATAAAATAAAAATCACAATGTAATTTATTCCTGTGAACTTTCAGCACCCATTATTCCAGACTACAGCATCACATGATTCTTCAAATATAATTAAATATGCTGACTTAGTGCTCAACTAATGGTTATTATTACCACAGTAGAAAACGGTGCTATTTAATATTTTTTTTGGAAAAGTGATTTTTTTTTTTTTCCAAGATTCTTTTATCAAAAGATGAATGAATCAAAAAGACACTTTTGATTCATTTAATGCATCCTCGCTAAAGGTGTGTAATATAAAGTTTAACTATTTAAAAAAAATGTTACTGACCAACAAGCTTTCTTAATCAGTAGTGCACACACAAAAATGAGTACAAAAATTGTATAGTTTATGTATAATTATATGCCATCTAAATGTTTACAGTTGAGTATCTTGGCACAACAACACTGACTAAACCAAATGTTTGAGAAAACGCAAAAAAAGCACCTTGAATGAAAACAAAATCACTACATAAAAGCCTATGTTAGTGCAGCAGACTTGTTGGCCAATACTGCTCACTTGTGGACAGAAACCATGTAGTGATATAATTTTCTCCTAATGACTGTGAATGTCCTAAATTATATAAAACAACGATACTACTTCTAAATACTGAGCAAATACTTAAAAATTTGCTGAAAAAGCAAATGCGTATAATGGGAAACAAATGTGCATGATATAATATAAACAACAGTTACAGCAATATCAAGTATATAATCATACACAAAGAATGCTGAATGCCTATAATGAATACCTGGTCCTCTATCCATGGGCACTGGGCCTCCTGGAGGGATCCCTATCTGAGGTTGCATCCCACCTGTATAAGGAGAGACCAAAGGTAAACTGCTATAACTATGCACACACATACATAAGCACCAAAGTAATCCTAGGACAACCAAGCTTACCAGCTGGTCCCATGGGTCCCTGTCCTGGCATTGGTCCGGGTACTCCACCTCCCATTTGTGGAGGCTGCATCATCTGAGGGGCTCCGTTCACATGCATACCTGGCTGTGAGTCAGAAGATCAACAGAAGATTACTCGTTAGCACCGTGAATAAGCAGAACGGCTTGAATGTCCATGAACCCAACTCAGACACAAGACACAATCTGTGAAAGATTGTGAAAGTTTTTAAAAGCACAAAAAGACTAAAACACCCGCTTGAGGTCAATGATATTTTTTTTTAAAGAAATTAATACTTTTATTTAGTAATGACGCATTGAATTGACCAAGAATTATAGTAAAGATATCTATAAAGTAAAAAAGATTTTCATTTCACTTGTGAAATAAATGCTCTTTTTAATCAAAGAATCGTGACAATAAAAAATGATTTCCACAAAAATATTAAGCAGCACAACTCTTTTCAACATTGATAATAATAAGTAATGTTTCTTGAGCAGCAAATCAGCATATTAGAATGAATGATGGATCATGTGACACTGAAGAATGGAATAATGATGCTGAAAATTCACATGAATAAATTACATCTTAAATATTAAAACAGAAAGAGGTTTTTTAATTGTAATATTTCACAACATTACCGTTTTACTCTATTTTTGATCGAATAAATGAATGCTTGGTGAGTATAAGAGACTTCTTTCAAAAACATTGAAAGCACGAGCTTTTGAACAGTTGTGTATTAAAACAAACCAGTACTACTGTTTAATGCATCTCATGATACAAGTGTTCAGGAAAGGATAAAAGCTGTAATACTGACCATTGGCTGAGGCTGAGAGACAGGCACATTGGGCTGAGGGAGGGGCTGGTTAGGTACTGGTACCGCTCCAGGCTGAGGACTTGGGTTTATGGGCTGAACCGCAGCCGGACGGTGGAGCATTTTCTATGAGAATAACAGATTATTTTTCTCTTGAACTTTATATGGTTTAAAATGCCACATATCCAAAAGCGGATAAAACTACTGTCATTATCCTTGTTATTTGCAAGAATGCTTATTTAAGGAGGTTAATAGGATGTTCTCAGTCTTTTCCATTCACGTACTAAGACACTTTCCATTTCTCTATAGTGTGTTCCTTCAGAGGCATTCCATGATCTTACCAGAGCGATTTCAGGGTCCACAATCCTCATGACCACCTGAGCCTGCAGCAGGGCATAAGCAAGCTGAGGGTTCTGCAGGAGCATGTTCCTGGCCTCCTGGGGACTGTTCTGCACACATAGCTGTACAAACAAGAACAGGACGATAAATCTAACAAGCACATTTTTAAGACTCGTAAGGCTTCAAATAAACAATTAATGATAATTTTTGCAAAAATATTTTGCATCCGAAAGTGGAAGCACTTCAAAAATCCTCCCCCATTTACAACAGCATTATAAACTGCTGTGCGAGTGTTGCAGCAGTAATAACAGGCTTTTTTTATTTAAAGACAAAGCCATAGTTTGTTCAGTAAACCACTGTTTAAAAAAAAGGAAGAAAAAAGGTCTTTTTTATTTTTCTCTGTCTAAACATACCAAACAATGATTTAAAAATCAAAGTATGTTCAGAACTGACAATTTTTTCAAATCTAATAATTGGAAACAATAAGATTACTAGCAATTAAAAGAATAAACTGCCTAAAAATAGAAATTCTGTCATCATTTCATGTCATTTCACACCTGTATTACTTATGTTTATCTTCTAAATAAAGATGTCTTTACCAAAATCAGAGAGATTTCTGTGGCTCCATTGAAAGTCCATAACTTTCAAAAGTGAATACAAACATCAAATTAATCCACATGAATCTAGGCAGTTCGATCCAAGTCTTCTGAATTAAAACAACCGCTTTTTTAATGAAAACATGTATTTTAAGGTTTTACGCACATATAACCATTAATCTACACAGATACAAAAGGGTTGTCTTCTACAAACTTTTTTGCAATATTTCAGTTTTGAATGAATGGACTTTAAATAAGCGTATTGGATAGAGAGTTGTACTTGTAACCCGAAGGTCGTGGGTTCGAGTCTCAGGTCCGGCAGGGATTGTAGGTGGGGGGAGTAAATAACCATCACTCTCTCCACCCTCAATACCACGACTGAGGTGAGACCCTTGAGCAAGGCACCAAACCCCCAACTGTTCCCCGGGCGCCGCAGCATTGGCTGCCCACTGCTCCGGGTGTATGCTCACTACTGTGTGCATGCAGTAGGGTTGGATGGGTTAAATGCAGAGCACAAATACGAGTATGGGTCACCATACTTGGCCACACACCACAAGTAACTTGCTTTCTACATGTATTTTGGACCCTTGTGATCTGAAACTTCAGTCTTAAATTTAACAGGCCACTTTCCTATCCTCACCTTCATCTGTTTCATTAGCTCAAACATCTGCTCGGGAGGCAGGCTGGCTACTGCCCTGCTGATTGACTCTGGGGCTTCTTCTGGTGTGCAGCCGTCTCCATAAGGAGACTCAATAATTGGAGCTCCAGTCCCTAAACCTGTGGAAACAAGCATGCAGGTCAAAAAAATGGCCATTTCTAGTACACAAGATTCAAACTCCCTTTGGATAGAATATTACACTTAGTTCAAACCTTACTTTTGAGCTCCTCTTTATTTTTCTCACTGGCAGCGTTATCGACGCGGAGGGCTCTGCCGCTGAACTCTCGGCCATTCAGGTTCCGCATGGCACTGAGCGCCGTCTCCTGATCCTGGTACTCACAAAAGCCATATCCCTTTGGCTTACCTGTTTCTCTGTCATATACCAACCTGCAAGAAGTTTTTTTTTTTTTCTTGATCAACACCAGGTTTACTCTATAGTGACCAAAGCATGTTGATTTATTGTGTCCATTATTATGCATACCTAAAACTGACGACAAGTCCAACCTCTGAGAAGATGTCTTTCAGCTGCTCCTCTGTGGCCTCATATGGAATGTTTCCCACTGTTACCAAAATACAAACAATAAGGAAAATTAGGTACCATGGTGCAAACTGGTTTACTGTAGCAGCATCTGTTTTGAAGCTCATCACGTTGTTTTATTGGTGATATGCTACTTTTTACCACTTACTCCACTGCATCAGTCCATCCATATCTGCAGTACTTTTTACACCTTTTGATTGTGTATACGTGAGCATGTATGTAAAATTAGCAAATAATAAGATTTTTAATAATAATGTATAAGTCTAGCAAATATACACTGTAAAATAAGGTGTTACATAATCTTATTCCAGAGTTTTAGTTGTCACTAACTGTAGGTGAGTGAGCTTTAGCTTAGCACTCTTAGCTAATGAAACTTATGAATAGCAGATGCAAGAAACAAACTAACCCAATCTCTTCATACATACCGAAAACCGAGCGTAACGAGCGGTCCACGGCCGGGTCTCTGGCAGCTGCAGCTGCCGCAGCAATTGCTGAACTCGCCATATATTCAATGATAAAATTACAGCTAACACGATAAATGACCAGCACAGACAGATGAGAAGCCAGAGACCGTGTAGTAAAAATAAAGATGGCGCTTCACGACCGGTACGTTGATATTTCAAAATAAGAGTCCGAAAAAGCCCTTTATCCCGCTAAAGTATCTCTTTGTCTGAAATATCTTAGCATTATTCAATGCACAAAAAGACTATATAGAATCATAAACAACGAACAAGAGAAAAGACACACAAAAAAAGGAGAATTAAAAATGCATAGTGAATAAAAATAAAAATGGCTATTGTTAGACACATATTTAATTCAAATAAAATACTAAGCTCACAATATATTTTTTTTTAAATTATTTATATAATATTGCCAATTTACTGCCTGGATGGGCTTTAGCCAAGATTAACATTAACTGAATAATCCACAATTCTTCTTTTTCCTTAGAATAATATGTGAAGTCAAGAAATAGCCCACATTTTCCCACTATATCTAGGTCTTGAGTGTTCTATTTAATACATTTTTGTGTCAGTGGAGTAAAATAAAAGTTTATGTTAACATGTTAATGCAATGTTAAATTTTTAAGGAATGAAAGTAAATAGTACAGTTTTCTTGATGCAGTTTTCCGAATGCAGAGTTGCTGTAAACATTTAAAAATCAAACAATTAAAAACAATTAAACAGTGTTTACAGTGGGAGCTCATAGTGCATGTAGGGGGCCCGACCTAAACATCACCCTAAATATTTTTCTCAACCCTGTCGCCCTCAGCATGCTCACTAGGGGGCTGTATGACACTATTTTTCATTTCGTTTCCTTTTGTTTTCTCTTCTATTGTCTGTAAAGCGTCTTTAGAACAGTATGTATTACAAAATCGCTATACAAATAAAATACAAATTGAAATATTAATTATAATTACAAATTAAAACGTACATTAAGTAAAGTTCAGGATTTTTCTCCATGCAGATTAAGAAATACTTTTCACATATTGCACAATATCTTGATTTGTGTCTTTTTTAGCTGCTTTTGATTGAATAATTTTAACATATTTTATTTGGAATAATTTAAAAGGAATATATCACTCAAAAATAAAATAAAAAATATTTACCTATCCAAATGTTTTATGAATCCTGAATGGTCTTCTTTCATATACAGTATACAAAACATACAGATATCCAATTCAAAGCTACTGTATAACTTCAGAAGACTTGGAATATGATATATGAGTCAGACTCTTTTTATAATGCTTTCATGGTACTTCTGTGCCTTTCTTACAGTCTGACAGCCTCTGGTCCCTATTCGCTTTCACTATATTGAAATAACAGCATGAGAATTTCTCCAAAAAAATCTTGTTTTGTTCCACAAAAGTAATGTGGAAAATGGGTTTGGAACAAAATTTCCATTTATTATTTTATGGGTGAACTTCTCCTTGCAAACATCTAATGAGTTTTGGCACCACTGTTTACTGCACTGATTAAGAACTTTCTGTTAAGTATTGTTTGTGAAATTAAAAAAAGAATCTCACTACATGCATTTAGTGTTGCGACCACATTTTGACTTGTTCTTGCAATATACTGTAAATTGATTTTAGCATCTGAGTAACATCATACGGTCTTGTCAGTCTTTTGTTTTGTCAGTTCACTTAGTACTAGCACAGCAGGACCAATATTTTTTTATGTTAAGATATTTTATCTTATTGCAGATATATTCATCAAGAACATTTTAAGTATTTTGTTTGTTATTTACTAGCACTGTATATCATGTAACATGTTCCTTCAGAACCTTGGACAGCTCCAATCCTGATATTAAAACAAGAAAATGCAAAGACATGATAAGCTATATTTATCAGTTTTTTGTAAATCTGTTTAGTTAGGACAATTTCGTCCCCTTTCTTGTCCATAAACCACAAATGAAAAGCAGAAAATCCTTTATTGTTCAGCAATGATTTTGCTCATCATTATGGAGAGTGGAAATTTGATACTATAAACAAATTTATCACAACACAACAGTTATGTTTACAAATGTTGATTAGAGCAACCACTTTCCAAAAGTGATATATTATATTATTTTAAATGGTGTTATAGTTAATTTTATTGAGATAAAAGAGGTCTGGAACTAAACATATTCTGTCCACAATTACCCGAAATGGTTTTGTTAGTTGCCATTTGGAACTTTGGTCTGGAAATTTTCATGGTACATATAGAAAGCTTCATATTTAGCCTATAAATTAATACACATTCATGCATACAAGGATGTCATACGAACAAACCCAATTTCGGTTCTAAAAATATTGAATATCAGTTTCATGTTCATGTTCTCCCATTACTAAAACTGGTCAAAGGAAATTGTATTGAGAAATGTGTTAAATGTACACTCTTAAAAATAAAGGTGCTTCAAAAGGTTCTTCAAGCGATGCTATAGAACAGGGGTCATCAAACTTGATCCTGGAGGGCTGGTGTCCTGCAGAGTTTAGCTCCAATTTGCCTCAACACACCTGGCTGGAAGTTTCAAGTATAGCAAGTAAGAGCTTGATTAGCTGCTTCAGGTGTGTTTGATTAGGGTTGGAGCTAAACTCTGCAGGACACCGGCCCTCCAGGACCAAACTTGGTGACCCCTGCCATAGAAGAACCATTTTTGGTTCCACAAAGAACCATTCAGTCAAAGGTTCTTTAAAGAACCATCTCTTCCTTACCTTTTTATAATCTGAAGAACCTTCTTTCACCACAAAGAACCTTTTATGAAACAGAAAGATTTTTCAGATGTTAAAGGTTCTTTATGGAACCATTTAGACAAAAAGGTTCTTCTATGGCATCGTGAAGCACCTTTATTTTTAAGAGTGTAGAGAATGTGCATCTGCAATTAAAAGAGCTCTTGATACACCACCACTGAATTTTCTTTTTTTTTCAGCCTTTTTTAACCCCAGTTATCATTTTATAGAGATCTTCAGTTGATAACATATTAGAGGTGTCATTGGGACGTAAATAGTACATATTTGTACATTAAAGGTACATAATAGTTCTTAAAACAGTAGTTAAAAAAACTTTACGTCTCTGCTCTGTTGAAAATTCAAATATAGGTTTTGTTGGATAAACGTTACAGTGCATTAAATGTATAGCCTATGTTTTATGAGTTTGTGCCTTTCCCTGGTTATCAACAAGATCTTGGCGTTGCAGCACCATGTGACCTATAGCACTGGGCAATGATGAAGTCTGTTGAAGTCTACTTTAATTGTTGACTGAATTTGTTGGAACAGCAATCAAGCAGAAATGCGTGATGCTAGGTCCGCATTTCAGTTAACAGTAGGGGTCGCACAAACACTAGATTTGACTTCACGCTAGCAAGCCGCTAGTATATGCTTGTCACCGTCATTAACCAAATGTTTTTATTTACAGTTTAGCTAATGACGTTTGCCTTATTTTTCTATCAAATTATACAAATGTGATTTATTTATGGAAAGCAGAATTCCTTTTTCATATAGCTATCTGCATAGAATTAGCGTCACAAACACAGAACGCGTACATGGTTAATTGAAACCAGTTCACCAGGAAACGCCACGATCCTGTAGGAGCCACGACGTCGTTGAAAGCACCAAAGCTCTACAACTGTGACACGAAAAACGCTTGGTTCCACTGGGGCTCGAACCCAGGACCTTCTGCGTGTAAAGCAGACGTGATAACCACTACACTATGGAACCGCTTGCTACACATTGTTCGTGCGAACGACACAAAAACACCGACCGCCAAATTGGCCAGTCTCATTACTACTAATGAAGCAAACCAACACCTTGAATTTAACAAAGCATAAGAGTCTTTGTTTGGACGTGTTGTTGAGGTTGCTTCTGTTTTCTTATCATTTCACACTCAGTCACTTGCTGTCGTTGGTTACTTGCTGCTTGTGCATCTCAGCTCAGACATTCCGCGCGGGGTCAGAGCGCCATGCGTTCTGTGGGAAACAAAGTCATCCTGATACCAAAGTAGAAGACAACTTTGTTGTATAAATTGCATTGATTTGTCAATGTTTCTTCTCTTACTTAACAATATTTTTATTGATATTTACAAAACGCTCAATCCAGCCATTTAAATGACCATAAAATGGATTTAAATGGTATTATGTGAAATTAAATAAAACACTAGACACATTGTTAGGCCTGTGGTTGCTGATCTATCTATCTATCTATCGATCTATCTATCTATCTATCTATCTATCTATCTATCTATCTATCTCAGGATTAATCAGTAAGTGAAAGCATCAGTTGACATCAAACCTCAGATATTTTCAGATGAATTTTTCAGTGACATTGTGGGGTTAATATGCAAACAGCTCAATATATTCTCTTCATTACATTGCTTTGGGCAAAATGGGTGCATAAAGCTTGATGCACTTTTTAATTAAAATCACATCACTGTTTCTCATTTTACCATAAGCACTCTTGTGAAAGCTTAGACTTCTGTTATTTTGGCTGCTTTATGTCAAATAGGAGTTTATGTTTGAAAGGGTTTGACAAATGTTTAACTTTTTTTTTGTCCAGGTTATTATATATATATATATAAAAAACTAAATATTGTATGTAAGGTAATTAGGTATTGGGGGTTCTGCATAAAGATTAAAAGGCTTGTTAGACCAGAGTGAAGAACTGCAAAAGACAGTCACTCAATCATGTCAATTTCTTTAATTTACACCCCTAGTGTTTGAATTCTTTAACGCCTCTCAGTTTCTGAAAGATAAGCAATTACCCTGCTACCTCAGGCCCGTGTAATGTGCAAAGTTTTCTCCTTGGTTTCACTCCCCTTAAGACCCTGATTTTATAGCATAGCCAAAAAGCTATATAGTGCAGTCTCAAATGTACACACACAAAAAAATGACGATTAGTCACTAATTGCTTTTTTTCCCCTGGAACTTAAGTCTATGCCATTGTTAGTTATAAATAAATAACTGCACTATTTAATTGCTACTGCTGTTTGTATCAGCACAATAACCTCTTTAACGTAGCAGGTACAGTCCCATTAAAAACAATTCTCTTTGTAAGCTCCCTCTTGTTGCAGATGTGAGATGTAATGTCCAAATAATGAGAAATTACGCTGTAAATAAGAGAAATAAAGCTGCAATTAGCCTACAATATGAACACATAATGTATATAAAACATTGCAACAAGGTACCACGTCAACATTAAAGCGGCAATAAAGTATTTTGTTTCAGATTTCTTTATTTATTTCACTTCTCTATCAGTTTTATCTAGCTCAGTTGGAGGCCCCTGGCAGTCTGGGGCCCTATTGGCCCAGTTCATAATGTATCGCATCTGGAACCACAATGTAGTTCTTTGCATGATTATTTCACGTTCAGAATTGTAAGAAGAAAAAAACGAACAAAGGGATCACATATGAAAGCCTTTTATCAGAGTTTTATATATCTAAATATAAATTGTTGCATGTGAAAATCTTAGAAATTAGTCAACCCATAAATTGTGTCCAACCTTATAGTTAAGTCTGTTCACCTGTCTGCAGGAACTCTGACCAGACAGGACTCCGGAGGAAGCCAGAGGAGAGTAGCTTGTAACCAGTGCACGCGGCTACGGAGCCTGGTCACCTGTGGGAAATAAGCCGGCTTTAGGACCCAGCGTGCGCGATTTTCCTCTCCAGCTGCTGCGGCGATGAGGGAAGATCGCGGGGAGAAACCCAAAATTCACAGTGTTAAATCCTCCACTGAATCATACTATCGGACGGTAACGAAAACAACAGGCACAGGCACTTCCCCCTGCATTTGGATGAATACGTCAAGTTCAGAGGCATAGGAAAACAGTTTGGGGCCGTTAAGGTAAGGCGGCGCGATTCCATGCGATTAATAACAAAGGCGCTATACTGGCGAGCGAGGGGGCATTAAAGGGGGCATTGCACAACGCAATGGAGGGCGACAGTCAACTCTCTAAACTTTGCACTTGTACATGAGTGCATCAAAGTCCTAACATCCTGCCATGACGAGATCTAACTATCCGAAACGGTTGGATGGATTAATACAGTGCAAAGACAACATGCTGCAACATTTGAAAATATATGGATAATGTTGTGTCCTAAACTGACCGCCCGCGATCACAACAGCCAATGTCATTATGTGCGTTAAGGCCTACGAAAAGTGATGCATCGCGCAAATACGCGTTAATTCACGGTGCAATAAGTTTGGATATCTTTTGCATCCCCTCAACCTGCCCACTTCATGTGCTCTCTCCCACCCTTGCGACATTACCTCAGTCATGCAGTGGAGCTTTTACCGGTCAGACACCCCAGTTTGCACTGTTGCACGGCCTTTCTGTTGTCATTTCCCGTGCAAGTTCTTTTTAATTGTGTTTTGAAACTAAGTTGTAAAGGTTGCCCAAGCGATGACGCTCATTTGCAGTCACCTCAGGCCTGTTTAAAGCAGCTAATGGTGGCTGGAAATTGAGATAATCAAGTAAAACTTTTCAGTGTCTCTCAATAGGCCTTTCCTTAATGTTAATGCGTTAATGTGCCAGCTTACAGATAGATAGATAGATAGATAGATAGATATGGTGCATTCACGTGTAGAGGAGCATGTGTGGCACGTTCGTCTTGTTTACAATATTTTAGCTTTTAATAATACAATTAGTCCTCGTTGCAGTGACTGCGCCTGTCTGATATAATTGCTTTACTCATATGTTGCAGTCACAATTAATACCCTGCATTTTTACGGCAACATCAGTGTTAGAGCCTTAAGAAGACGTGATGCTCTCAGCGCAGTCTATGGGGTCAGTTTGCATCGGAGCAGTTATGACAAAAATAGGTCATCGGCTCAAAATGTTAAAATTCACATCTGTTTGCGTAGATGTGTTCAGGAGGAGCAATACGGGAAATTTGTGTGATATTATTGTCCGATGATGTTGCAGTCGGAATAAAGGTCTATTTATTCTTGTGCTAATCATCAAACGTATGCGCGGCCCCTAATTGGACAGAACTTCACCGGATTATAGGCTGTATTACATACGCAGTCATTCAATCATAAAGTCATGGTCTGGCGAATCTCTGGTGCCAAATGCATTCAAATGGCAGCTTGAGGTAACTTTGCGAGTCAATGTGTAATCTTGTGCTGCTCAGTAAGACTTCATCTGAAGAAATGACTGAGACAGTGACAATGATTTGGTCTTGAGATATTCATTAGGCTACAATACATTGGTTTCTGAACATTATGGTCATTTTGATTTACAGACAAGACCAGGCTTAAACAGAAAAAAAGTTGGACCACAAGTGATGAATATTGTAAGTCAGTTTCATCATCTGACTGTGGTGCTCTGAAAGATGCTTCAGTCCCTTGGAAAGATGTTATTGTTTTGTTTGGTGGAATATAAAATCAAATTGTGGAATATATATAGTCATATTTTTGTTTTTGCAGGTTTGCATGTTAGTGCAATTTTTTAAAATATTTTGTGAAAAAGCAATTGTACTAAATAAGCAGAAAAAAGACTGTAATAAAGAGTGTTTGGCTGACAGGTTGAATCACGCTGTGTATCTAATAATGCACTGTCTGAGGCTGAAAACTAAGGGTTGCTTGTTAAATCTAAGATCAAAGAAGCCAGCGAATGGCTACTGGACAGCTGCTGGACTTGATTTAGCTATCATCATGCCCATTGTCTTGTCTTGATACAAGGAAGATAACCCCAGATTGTTTGTGCATCGCTGCTGAAAAAGTGACTGATTATATTGAGATAACCACGACAGGCAAAAGAAAAAAAAAATCTTAATTTGACCTAATTTTGAAATATGACAAGAACAGACTTTATAGATCTGCAGGAGAATGATGTTTGTATCATAGTTATCATCTTATCTTTACAGAGCCTGTGTTTTTACTTAACTGATCATATCGGTTTTCATTTTTTCTTGTTTCCGGAGCATGATTCTTTTTTTAAAGAATAGCATAGTAATTAGAAATAAATCTTGAATTCATCCTATTTGAATGTCAAAAATCGATTGAAAGCCAGGCGATTTTAATGAGCTCAGCCAAATCTAATGAACTTATTTCTAATGATGTTAAGTCAAGGTGGTTCTTGTATTGTCTCCAGGTCTTTTTTGTATGAAATAATCAAACAAAACTTTTCACTCTTTGTTCTTATAATAAGCGACACGGTTTAGCCTTCAAATGGGGAAACTGTTAAGATACTCAATAGATTCACAGATGTGAAAAAACACAATAACATAAAAAATAACAATAACATTTGCTCAACATCATCTGAAGAGTAACCTAGTAACAATCCAGCACTGTTGAAGCTCCAGAGATATTTTGCAACAGCTGATGCTATAGTCACCTGCATGGTAAAAAAAAAAAGAAGAAAAAAAAAAAGTTGAAGGTCAGTGTTGGGCTTTTGAGAAGTTAAAAAGGGTAAATCCACCTGAGGATCCCAAAATCTTTTAAGCATGTTTCCCATTCACCTAAAACAGATTTGGATATATGATATTGTTTAAATTGAACTCATGTGTTAAAGATCTTCTTGTGTTATGCAGCATGTTTTAACAAAGAAGTCGGGGCTTCTCATATTGAGAATCTGTTTAATTTAGGCTGGAAATATAAACATCTCGACCCATCATTGTGTGCCCCTTTAGTGAGGATCTTCATGTGCAGCCACTATTGATGATAGATCCTCGGCTGTCCTGCAGTGGATATCAGTCTCGTGGCTCTATCGAAACAGTTCGAGACCGAGCAGGGTTTTTATTAATTCCGCTGCGATGTTTGTCTCAACTCTTTTTGTGCCGGCCCACGTGTGCAAATTTGAAAGCGAGATGATACAAACACGCACGTGCTACTCGATGACCCTCGTGTGCTGGGTCCGAGAGCGACGGTTTAATTGAGATAGAGGGTGTATTTTCACTTTGTTACTCGGGTAGGGTTCGCAGTTTAGCGCACCGTTGCGATCCCCTTTCCCCTTGAGCGGCTGGATTCTCGCGGTGCATGCTGGGACCTGCAGTCCTCGCTCCTCCCTTCTCAGGGCGAACGCGGTCAGGGCGTGGATGTCGGAGCACTACAACTCCCACACGAGCTCGGCTCCATCTGCCCCTCTCTCTCTCCCACCAGACCAGAGACAGAGAGATACGGTACGAACCCCCCCGGACTTTCAGAACCGAAAATCGTCGAGATTAGTGAACTGCGAGCGACAAGAACGGAAGACCGGATTAAAGCCGTTATCTTGATGCGTGAACATCTTCCAAATGTCGGTCAAACGGGTTGGTGCACGTTTGTACAATCTGACATCGTTATTTGGCTCGCTAATTGCCTTTTGGAATTATTCGGGGTTGCATAGACGAAGGAGTAGGTTCTGGGGCTGTGGCATGTCATAACACTTGGATTGTTGGAGCTGCTTCTCTATGGAAACATTTCGTGTCGTACGGTGGCAGAGTAATGCAGACCGAGTTGTTAGAGGGGAGACTTCGCTGCGCAGGGATCTGAAAATCGCTCCTTCAGTTTCGTACACCTTGCTCCGTACGAAATAACGCTCTCCCCGCGTGTCACGCAGCACAAGTGACGATAATAATAAGGAGCGAACGGGAAACTCGGCGACCCTATTAGTTTCCAAACACTCCTCGAGGGCAGCGTGGAGAGAGAGACAGCCAAAGTACGATGTTTCCTCGCGAGCGAGATATCATCCAACCTAAATGTGCGCGTGACATTTCTCTGGCCGTGTATTTTGTCTTGAGTTCTAATTCAGACGTCATAGCTCGGCTAGCGCTTCGCGAAAAACCAACGGTCACTTCATAGTTTGACAGGATTCGGTAAACGCGTCGGTTAGTTTGACTACATTGTGGCCACACGGACCGTGTAGGCTTTCGGTTCTTTCTGCGAAAGAAAACGTCTGTTTCGGCTAATCCCCGATCGCGGGACCTACATTTTGTTGTTTTTGTGGGTGAACATCGGCGATATTCATCACTGACTCCCATTTCAGCAGGCGTTTCGTGTCACCTGAGAGTCTCTTGTATTGTGTGATACGGTTTTTTAGTAGGTCCAGCTAGAACGAGCGAGTGGGTTGGTCGGAGAAACAAACATTTTGCTCTGTTTTAGGACGATGCTCTATCCTGATATTAAGCTTGCTGTGAATACGTGACATCGGCTAGTCATCGACTGCTTTTCTGCATCATCCTCCTTTGTGCATTTATGAGCTCCGGGCTGCGGAGCTCCGGCAGACTGACCTGGAGACCGCGAGTGTGCTGAACTCCAGTCTAGAGAGGAGAGACGATGCTTATTTCCTCGTCTCAGTTTATCATTGCGCTGGTAACCCCATTCAAAAGAACGAGGGCTGAAGAAAAACACGGGCTCCCACTCCCACTGATCCTGCGTTTTCAATAATTGAGATGCCTCAAGATGAAAAATGTCTGCACGAAAATGATCGGTTCTGTCTTTAGCAGCAGATATAATCACGGGCATAACACATAAACTTTCCAATCATCAGACTTTCGCTAAAGGCCTATACGGCTCGGTTATGCTAGACAGGTACTTTAAGTGCATCGACATCAGTTGAATCTCATTTGAAGTCAGAAAGATAAGCAGTTCGTATTTTAAGACAGCTGTCACCTGTATCGACAACGTGGAGCTGCTGCGCTCACCTGCATTCTGATGCGAAACAAGAGTTTACGATGTTTATGTTGTTTGCGTTTGAGACTTAGGTAATTGGATTGGGTTAATTGTGATGCTTATGTATGCAGTTTGATTTTCTAAAGTAATATCTGTTCTTAATCATGTCATTCTTTTAAAATTAAGAACATAATCTCGAGAGACATCGGTGTGATTTCGTCTCGAATGCAACAATTTGCAACTTCAATTCAAGTTCAGATCAGTCGGTTTGATTTTGTATTCAGGGTTTCCACCAACATGAAAGTACCAAGCAATTGCAATTGATATTTCCAGCTATAAGGCATGAAAATGAGTAAAAGTCATGGACATATAGTGAGTTCAAGTTTTAATATCACGTTGCCTATATGTAGTAAAACCAGAATCGACAGTCATATTGTACAAAAATAATTATGATGATTTAATTCTATTAATTTGAAAAGCTATTATCTGACATAGAAATGGAAATCTACCACCACAATCTTTATTGAAATCCTTATTCACTAATAATGCATGACTGTAAAGGTCATGGAAATTAATTTGTCAAAAAGTGTGGAAACCCAGTATATTGATTTGATCTGTTTGTCTCTGATAGGAATTTTGCAAGGCCGACACACAGCACTATTGGAATTAGATTAAATCACAGCTTGACCACCTCATTATAAGCAAACATTTTAGTAATGCACACTCTGTGACTGTGGACATGAGATGCTTTGCCTTTATCTAATGTCGGTAAAGAGTAAAGCGCCTATGTTAGACCCCGCATCACATTAATGGTTGCACTGTTTTTTTTCCTGCTCTGCTGATGTTGTCTTGATCTACTGCAGTTTGTCCCACTGAGGTAATGAGGCAGTAAAACCAGCATCAACTTTTGCATGGCCTTGCATCCTTTATTCTCAACCCTTGGCATTTGTGGCCTCTCATGCACTTGACCATTCCCCTCCATTGCACTGTGTGAGGTTTTGGGATCTGATCGGTATCGGTGCTCTGCTTCTTTAAAAGGGGGGAATTAGAGTATGCAGACTTTGACCATCCCGTCGTCACATGCAATGTGGGTTAAGAGGATGTTGTTGCAGTGAAAACTGTCCCTTCAGCTGTGGAAGCTGAGGTTTTTGCTCGTCTCAGTTTAACTGAGTTTTTGGTGTTTAGGCACTCCCTTGCATACTTGAAATTGACTTACAAACTCAGAGAGAGTCACAGGTCAAACTCAGCGTTTTCACAAATTAGTCTCTCCTACAGCAGAAGGTGACAGCTTGTTTTTTCAAACGTATAATTAAAAATGTAAATCGCTGGAATATGGAGCAGCAGATCATTGTATTCTTTTAAAATCTGTTATTTAAATCTGAACACTTTAAGTATAATATCTATTCCTACTCAAGCTGTGATCTGAAGGAAATTGTGACATCTTGACTAAGGAAACCTCTGTTACTCACAGGAAGTTTCCAGCCTGTCTCATATCACTGACTGTAGCAAGAGAAGTGATGTTGTGGCCTCATGGTTAGAGTGTCAATTTTGTCAGATTACAGGGATAGAGACATAAAACAAGCAAACATTCTCATCGATCATAATTAAAGCTAATCTATGTCCGTCTTTTGTTAAAATTCTAGAAGTGTTTATTTTTGTCATTTTGAGTCGAGTTGGTTGAATTATTTTTCTGACAAATGGAGAGGATTTTTGAAAACCCTAACTTGGTGACTATTTAAATATTTCGTGTCACTCAAAATAATTTTGAAAGTTCTTGAAGCAGTGTGCATGATACACGTAGTTTTGCACTTCTAATAGGGATTATCAGTTGTAAGAATGTCAGGTAAATGCATAACCAACTGAACCGTTTTTAATGAATGCGCTAACAAGATTTCAGTTGCCTCTTAGTTCAGATGCCTCTTTGCAATGTGTAATGTAGACGGCAATCTGTATTTTACAGTTGATTTAGTTAATGACGTCTGAGTTGACCTTGGCTGAACTACACAACATTTATCTTCTGCAATCAATTATTAGTATATTAAAGAAAAAATAATTAAGTGAAAATCAACTTCATGGCTTAGATATATATTGTTCTCTTTAATGAAAGCTTTAAGGCGTTTAAACATTTAAAACTCTAATTTTAATGTTCCAGGTTTTGGCTTTTTGTTGGAAATAATTCTATATGCTCAATTAGTGCAATTGTACGCTGAAAATGATCTATTTCCACTACAGAACTGTACACTAACCAGAGGAGAACCCCATAAAAAGTCACTTGTCCACACACACTGAGTAATGTGTTGAGAAAACGCCTATGCAGGTAACATACGTTTCATTGTTCTAGTCCCCCTTCTAACTCTTTCATGATCTTTTTAGTTTTCACCCTAAGTCAAACTTAACTCCCTGTTTTTCTAATCAGGTGGATCCCTCGCCAATGAATGTAGGGGATGGAGGGACGGTGAGCAGAGAGAGCAGTGCCCCTACCCAGGTGTCAGAGAGCATGGTGGGGAATCCACAGCAGACACTGCCTCTTGAACTTAGAGGTGACATACCTCAAAGTCAGCAGAACAAGCTGAGGGCAACCACAGACTGCAAAACGCCTGACGTCTGCTCAGAAGCCAGCAATTCAAATCATTGTCCCCCAGTTCCCCCCTCCCAACCTCGCAGCAATGTGTTCAGCACTGATCCCGTGAGCACACCGTTGACTGATCGGACTGAGGTTTCCAAAAGCAAGATTGACGGTGCTGGCATCTACCCCACTCACCAGTGGCCTTGTGGTAAAAAGGTCACCGCAGAGGACCCTGTGAACTCTGTTCACACTAGTATAAACCTAAACAAGAAGACTAACACACCAGCACCAACCCAGCCCGTGATAAGCGTTCCTTTGGGGTTCCAGTGCTCCACGCTGTT
>JAFVLL020026112.1:93954-154869 GCA_021397915.2 Tor tambroides
CAGTAATGAATACACTAACCCTCACTCTTGATGGAAGAGAAAGCGTCACTAGGTCTGGGCGGAACACTTTGTAGAGTGCTAGAAGTTGTGTGAGAAATGGTTGTCTGCCCTAATAGGAAAAAGGGAGAAACACTAAGTACTTATCATATGAAATGTATCCAATTACAAGAAACATTCTCTAGCACTACAGTTAATCTACATTTATAATAAAGGATATTGAAGTGTTTATTTTACTAGATAGAGTCTTTACCATTTTGGCCTGAATATCCAACAGTTTCCTGACTCTGTATGGGTGAACTATGAAAGTGGAAAAAAAAAATCAGAACAACAAGCAAATAACATCATGTACTATTACAGAATTTACAGACAAAAAAAAGATAAACCACTTAGTCAACAACTCACCATGATCCCGCATGGTTAAAAGGTACAACAAGTGGCAAATAAAAGGGCACTGGAAGAAAAAAAATTAGTCTAGTAAATTAACATGGAAAACTTATTTTTTATGCAATTATAAAACATATGCCAGTAGACTTACAACATGGACACGTTCTGTATTAGGAAAAAAAAAAAAAAAAAATTTGCAAACCACGACTAACCAGATTTTCTTCTGTCACAAAACTGAAAATGAAGCCATAAATGGATCTCAAGTTGTCTTTGCAGTCAATCAGGTCAAAAACCGTGAGTACCCAGCGGACAAAGAGAACCTTAAAAAGAAAACATGTTAGTAAGAGAGTGAACCGAATGATTAAAATGGCATTGAAACAGCAGCAGTGAAAAATTTTGTTCTTCCATTTTGTGACACACATTTAGAGTATAAAGGATTATCAAAAAAAGAGTCAGATGAATGTGAGCCTGCAGGGGTGGGTTTATGCAGACTAAATAACTGTCAAAGTCCTAAATATATAACCAGAGAGAAGTCTGCCATTCCACCATAAGACTGATACATGATATTTGATTAAAATCTAAATAATTAAATTTAAAAAACATGAACAAAAAACATAAAAACATGTATTTAGAAAATAGACTAATTTTAATTTCTGACTTTAATTTTGAGACCTATGAAGCAAAAGCAAATGACAGCCCTTACCTGTGCATTCATTGGCATTTTTCCTACACAAAGCCACGACACCCCCTTCACAATGGCCTCCTGCGGCACCACTGTGGCAGGTATGAGAAACTTCAGCACCCGGGTACAGTTTGCAGTTCCTGTTGGATAAACTGAATTTAATAATCTGTGCAATAAACCACTAAAGGCACTCAGCAGAATGAGGATGAGCCACTGCTGATATGTTTGATTGTGATCTAATTTCTGTAATGTTTCTCATGATGAATTCCTGCTCATGTTACAGTGTAAACAAATACAGCTGAAGAAATCTGTGCATCCTCTAATTATATTACCTGCATTGAGGCTTAAAGCCAAGTCCAGTAGCACTGTGATGACCTCCGGAGGAAGACCCTTACTGAGAGCCACTGTCTCCACCACCACCATATTCCTCTCCAGCTCATCATTTCCTCTGACTACTGTGCCAGCTTCCACTGTAACATACATAAATACATATAAACATATTACGACACTTAGATGTGATACAGTATCTGACGACGACACCCTCACATAGATAAACAAAAGACCTAACAGTCTTGAAGTCATCCAGAGTCGTTTTCAGAGTTACTAAAGGAACAATTAATTAAATAAAAAACGTTCCTACTATTAAACTGTAATCCTCGAAAATGATTTTTGTAATACGTTTCTATAATGTTTCATGTCGCTTTTAACGTACCCTGAGACAAATACTTCACCGCGAGACCAAAGGGATCCGCCTCGCCTTTTCTCTTTTCTTTTTCTGCCAAACGCAAACTTCTGTTGCTCGCAGAAGAGACGGAGGAGTCTATTTCTCCAGACGGTTCGGAGCCTAACCCCGCCAGGTTAGATAAATCGGCCATTTTTTCGCTACATTATATTATTATTTGTTATCTCTCGCGTGTTTGTTTCAGTAGCTGAAACAACCCATTCAAACCAAACGCCAAATCTGCCGCGACCGTTTAGACATGCGCACTGCATCACTTCCTGTCTGCCACGAGCGCAATGAACTGAAAGCTTTACTACAACAAAGATGTTATTAATATATGGTTGTGTTTCAGAATTAATTTTAATATTTTTTCATTGAATTCATAATTTGCTTTTATCATTGTTAATGTGTTAAAAAATTAAACAATTGTGTACAGTTTAAAATATTAACGATGCAAAAGTTCCACGAGTGTAAATATTTTATAAAGATAATATGTATTTATATACACATTATTGTGTACACACACACACACACACACACACACACGTTTGTTTCTGTGAATTGTAGGGACTTTCCATAGACTTCTATTACTTTTATACTGACCGAACTATGTTTTATATCCCTTAACCCTAAACCTACCCCTTACAGAAAACCTGTTTGCATTGTTGCACTTTCAGATAAACATCATTTAGTATTTTCAATAATCCGCATGTTTTACTCTCCTTGTGGGGAGATGGTCTCCACAACGTAGCATAAACAAGTACACGCGCACGCATATAATGCCACCTCATACACACACACACACACACACACATATATATATATATATATACATATTATTATTATTATTTCCAAGGTATCACTGCACTACATGGCACTACTGAGCCATTTTTCTACTTCATTTGATATTTTATAGTGGTTAATAAGTAGAAAGTGCATGTCTGCCACCTACTGGACTGGGGTGTGCAACGTCAAAGATGAAAAATGAATTAAAATGTACATTATAACAGCAAAATATCAGACCAAATTTTCAGACAAGATACTGAGTAGACTATATTTAATAAATAGATATGTTGGTATTAAAAGATAAGCGCTGTAAAAGAAAAAGGGCACAATTATACTATTATGTGATCATACTATAATGATACTACTAAGAAAATACTACACATGTACACTTTAAATATTTCTTTTGGTGTATAGAAAATTATTTTTGTGAGGATATTTGTTTTTGTTTACATTGCATTTAGCTTAAATATACTAAATATGCTGCAAAATTTATTAGAATAAATATGGTGGACCAATTTACAGTCTGTTTTGGACAAGAATATGCCGATGGTAACATCTTCTATTCATATTCAAATCTGTTTAGTAAAAAGTGAGCAAGACATAAAAATCACAAGTGGTGTTTTTAATACTGTCACCAAACTCCATGATAATCTGCATAGAGGTTTTATTGTCAGCATCTGCATGCACAAACATCAGTTTTTTCCCTCACTGTCAAGAGTGTAATATGACCCATTCTGTGTAAACTAAGAATGCACAATTCAGTTCATGAACTAGCTGGGCATTCTAGTAAAGGTTTAGACACAGATCATGTTCTCTGTTAGGTATTTTTACTCAGTTACAAACAGCAAATTATCAGTATACATCTAAACATATCAAACAAGTTTCTCAATTCTACTCACTCCAGCACTGTGCATTTAGAATGTATCACTTATTTAACACAACTGATTCATCTCATCAGTTTATTACTAGAGATGCATAACCTGAATTCAGTATGTAAAATTGGTAAGACACCTCAAATGAGCAGTGCTGGGTTTTCAGGAACAGTATAAAGGAACCAGTTGTTCTAAAGAAAATACAGTTGATGAAAAAAAATCTGAAAAACACAAAAACAATCAATTTTAGTAATTAAAAGAGTAAAACAATGTGGTAGTTCTATGACTTAAAAGGAGAAAACAATCATAAGAAGAATCCAAGGATATTTTATTGGACTGTGTATTTCAAGAGTCAAACTAGAAAATCAAATTTGATACAAGAAACAAAGAAATATTATTATATGCAACTTAAAAAAAGAATAATAATATGTAGAACTTACATGTATCTGAACAAACTTCTTTTATATTTTCAGTTTTGATGATTGTAACAGATTTTAAGACAACAGAAAAGCTACCGTCTGCCATCTGGCTCGAACCTTTTAATAAATGATGTACAGCATTTCTTAATAATAAAAAAAATCAATCTTAATGTAAACAGAACTGGTTTTATATAGTATTCACTGACAGTAGTTCAAAAGTAAATAAAACATCACAAAAATTGTTGACATTTGAAGGTACCTGTATCACAGCATAAACTTAAATGTGGCATTTTGGATATTGTTCAGTGCAGGGCCAAAATAATAATAATAATAATAAATACAGCAGGGAATAACAGTAGTTTAATCTCTTGTTGCGAAACCACAGCCAAAACAGTTGCCACAATGGTGATTGTCCAAATTTGTATTTTAAATCAGACGTTTT
Source organism: Tor tambroides (assembly GCA_021397915.2). Lineage (NCBI taxonomy): Eukaryota > Metazoa > Chordata > Actinopteri > Cypriniformes > Cyprinidae > Tor > Tor tambroides. The sequence continues at coordinate 98,261 of JAFVLL020026112.1, forward strand.
ACAGGTGAGATATGAGATAAAGGTAACATAAGATCTGGTTTTCAGGCTGCTGATATGTAGCTGTGGGACATAAATCACCTTTTGGGACTACTGTCTTTTTTTCCAAGCACCTTCTCTACTATCCAGAGAAACAGATCTGCTGCCAGGCGCTCTTTGTGAAATTGTGGAGCTAAGAAACTTTGACTTTGTTCTTTTCCTGAGCAGTGATCTGCTCTTCTCGTCTCTCCTCCCTCTCAGGCCGGTCCTCACCCTGACGAGCAATGAGCAGCCGACACGTCAGCAAAATACCAAATACCAGGGCATGGGCATAGCGTTTTAGAGGATCTCCAACCAGCTGGTGGAAGAAAAGCACCGCTAGCATGACCAGTAGCAGAATAAAGTTGGCCACATCTTTTAGTCTCCCTGGCACAAGGGTCAGAACAATTCCACATCCCACCTCAAGAGTACCAATAATCTTGCGTAGAAGTACAGAAGAAACGCCGATTTTTTTCAATGCTGGAAGGGCCTTTGCATAACTCTTGTATGCTCTTTTCTGGAAAGTGAACATAAACAAGAATATTTTACATGAATACATATAAAACCGCATGTAACTCTGTATTATGCGCACGGCAAAAATAACAGACGAAATGATACAGTAGATAGATTTTTGTATTATTTTAATGCTCATATTGACCCAACTTTATTGCATTGAAATGTACTGTAATTTATTAAAATATATATATATATATATATCTGAATGTGACATCAGCTGCTGCACCTGCAGATGGAAGATAGAATTTGCTGGAAAGCGGCGCCATTGCTTTATCATGAGCTGCTTCAAAAGGATTGTTTTAGAACGATATCACAAATAATCACCACACGTCATATCTGAGAGCGTTCCTTCTGTTTATCATACAGATGATGCGCATTGTGATGTCATAATTGACCTATTTATGCGGTAATGAAACAATGTTGCGGCTGTGCACAGAATGCGCTGTTCACCTGCTCCAATTATGTTCAATTGTTTTACATAATTCGACTCATAATCAGATTATGAGCAGAATCTAATATAGTCTTTCTTATATCTTAGATTACTGATGGAATTAAATGGAGTTTAATTTATATTCACCTCCACAGCCAATACAAAGAATGAAAATTATATTACACAAGCAGGTACCAACAGCGCTAGCGGACATTTTATAGAAAAATGCAAAAACAGCCAGTTACTTTCGCACCCCCTCCTAAAACAAAGCCGGTTGCCTCCATCTGAAGCTTAATTTGCTTATTACGGATGCTGCTAAGCGACGATCACTTACCATTTCACTGTAGGCATCTTTGCTTAACCTTGGCGTGAGTTTAATTGTACCCATGAACACGAAGAACAGACCCAGTGCAAAGGAAAGGGCGACAATGGTTATTGTTCTTGGCGAGGCCATCTTCGGTAAAGTCTCCTTTCGATTGGCATCCGTTGTCCCGCTCCAGCTTTCTTCACTGTCCTGCTGAAGATGCTGAAGAGGGTGAAGGGCTTGATGAATACCGTCAAATATGGCTGCATGTCATTCCGCTTCAGTACTAGGGAGCACCATTAGAGGGCGCAGTGGTTATAGTATCCAACTGCAGTGCAAGCAGTGCTTCTCAACACTAGGAGGCCTCAGCAAATTTACAAAGAGACCTCAGGATGTTCAGAAACAGCAAGTTTTGTTCGGTGTGTAGTCCCAAACCCAGTGTCAACAAAAGCATTCTGTTAGTTTGGACAACCAACTGGCACCTGAAAGAAAATTGCTTCACTGTGTAGCCTATTTAGCCTTTCTTAATAATTATTTTAAAATACAAATGGGATTAAATGATCTACGGTACAAACAGTCAAATTAAATATATTTTCCCATTGTTTTTCAGTTAGCAAGATGACAGCCTGACTGACAGGTAACAAAGTGCTAAGAAAAGCTCTTATTCAAAACTAGTTGTTTAATAATATATTACAATATCCCAGTGTTTTGATCAGGATTTTGTTCATTTATTTGGTTGAAAAACATCAGGGACAATCATTCTGAGCAATAGGTATCCCATCATGCAGATTTTTCTCCATATAAAACCATTATACACCTAAAAAAAAAAAAAAAGTATAAATTGTTTAAAAAGAAACAGATTTATATATATATTTTTAAAAAGGTAAAAATGAATAAAATTTCACAAAAAAGGTAGGCATCTTCTTATTCAAACCTGTAAAAACAGATTCAAGGATAAATACAGTGAATGCAATATACTTCATGATAAACCATCTTGATTATCTATCAGACTCATTCATCACACTGTCTTAGGTTATGTATAATACAAAAATCTTTTAGGACTCTATCATAGTCTTTTTTCAGGACAGACCCTTTTGAATGGATGTCCCATTTTTGGTATAATTCTTTCTCAATTGTTCCCCAATAATCTCTTCATATAATTACAATACAAAGTATACATATTTTTATAAAAATTGCCTCAAAAAGTCTTTACAAAGGTATTGACGATGACGATCTAGCCATTACAAAAGTGCAACTTCTGTTTGCAGACATAGCAGACTTCTGTTTGGGTAAAAGACATCGATAAGTGGTTCAGCATGTCATCCATCCATCCATCCATCCAAGTCATCCATTTCTTCATAGATCTTCATTCTTCATGTCCTGTTCCTGTCGGGCTTTGAGAGCCAAAATTGCTTTTCGGTAAAGGTCTATTAGGAAACAGGCAAATTAAATGCTTTAAATTAGTCTCCTACTTTTCTACAGATCAGGGCTGTCTGTGTTGAGCAAACGCTTTGGTTTGTTTTAATGTTTTAATATCAATGTAGAACAATTATTGCCAATAAATATAAAGTTTATATACACTTATGTTTGAAATTTCTCCCACAAGGCCTAAATTTACCCCAAGAGCAGCCATGATCAAAATGGATAGTGTTTTAGAGATCACTGATGCTTACCGAAAGTAGTTGAAAGATCAACAGGCTGTGCATAAGCTGCTGGAACTTCCTCTGTGTTTATCTTGTTCTTTCGTTTTACTTTAACAGTCTTCTTTTTTCTCGCTCTTTCCTCTTTTCCTGTGAATAAATAGTTTAAAAGCATGAAAGGGAATAGGATGTAGTATATTTCATAGTTTTGATGACACTTAAGTTTCAATACCTCTAGAGGGTTTAGAAACCTCACTGTTGGGAGACTCTGGTAGACTCGAGTTCTCTTCTTTTACTTTGGCTTTGCGTTTCATTGTTCTTTGTTTGGGAGGCAGTAATGCACTGCTGGCTTTATCTTTCTGGCTGTTGTGGTCCTGTTCTGCTTCATTTCCTTCCGTCTCCTCCACCTCTTCTTCATTTACTCCTCTGCTTGGACTCTCCTTCTTAATTTTAACCTTCACCTTCTTCTTTTTGCTTAATTTCTTTTTTAAAGAGTTGTCCTACAATGCCAAAGGGTAAATCAATAAGTGAAGTCAATTAAACAACACTACAGATTTGTTAAAAAATTGCATGATAAAGATATTTAACCTTATTTAGAATGTTTTTGATCGGTTGCAGAGTCCCATTTTTCCTCACAGTTTCATTGTGCTGTTCTTGACGGATATCAGTTTTGCTCATACGTGTTCTGCAAGACAAGATGAGTTGCATACATCTCATTATCTTATATGTACACAAATTAGCATATATTTGCCACTGTTCAAAAGTTTGGGTCAGTTAGAATTTTTTTTTTTTATTCAGAAAGAATGAATAATAAAATGTTAACAAGAAAAAGTGATAGTAAAGACTTTTACGTTGGTACAAAACATCTATTTTAAATAGACGCTCTTCTTCTGAGCATTCTATTCATCAAAGAATCCTGAAAAACTTTATAATAGTTTATATAAAATGTAAAAAGATGCACAACTGTTTTCAACATTGATAAAAAAAATAAGAAATGTTTCTTGAACACCAAATCAGCATATCAGAATGAATTCTGAAGGATCGTGTGGCACTAAAAACTGTAGTAAAGTAGTGGGCTTCTAAAAATTCAGCTTTGCCGTCACAAGAGTTATATATTAAATATATATTTAAATTGAAGTAGTTATTTTAAAGTGCAATAATATTTCATAATATTATTGTTTTACTGTATTTTTGATCAAATAAACGTAGCCTTGTTTAGCATAATCGACTTCTTTAACAAACATTTAAAAATCTTACCGATCCCAAACTTTTGAACAGTAGTGTAAATACGCATCCCTTACTTTTCCTCTTTAGATTTGTTCCGGCTCTTCTCTATTTTTCCTTTCCTTTCTCTTTCTTCTGGCTCTAATGGTCGCCTCCCGTCTCTCATCACACGGGCACAGAGGTCAGGGTAGTCCAGACACACGGCTCGCAGTAGCCATCTGAGACCTCGCAGGGTTTTTCTGTCTGACCAGCGACGCAGGTCCATTGAGGCAGAACATGGTTCCTGTAGATGAAGAACAAACTGCTTAAGATACATTGTAATAAAGCTACTGGTAAGCAGTCAGAATGTTACCATAAACTTTAACATGGCATATTGTCAGTTCCTTTACTCTGGAGGTTTATCTTATGTTTTGCAGTTGTTTCACAGTACTCACAATGTGGCAAAGAGAACGGCTCTGGTTGACCAGCCTCTCTAGGGAGAGAATTTCAATGAGTTCATTTCCCAGCAGAGCATTTATTTTGTCCTGTTTATTTGCCAGCCTGTTATGAGATATAGAGATGGCCAAAATAAGCTGGACTGCAGGCAAAATTCTAATAGATACACATATTAGACACACTGAAGATGGTTTTGTACTGCTATTTGTACTTTGATAATACTAACTTTTATACTGATTTGAAAAAAATGGAATAGTTTGGAGCATTGTCAAAGAAAAATATTTGAATAAACTGATATATTTTCATCACAAAGATGATTTAATAATTACAGCAGTTGTAAACAGGGGTTTCTTACACAAGAAGAGGTTTTCCTGCTACTCTTGGATGCTTCAGTAAGTCCACCAGAGCTTCTTTGACCTCTTTCATTCGTTGTCTGTCACAGGAATCCACCACAAAGATGATGCCGTGAGCTTCACCGTAATGCTCTCTCCAGGACCCCCGAACCTCTGGAGCCCCTCCCATATCCAGTATGTTAACCAAGTAGTTCTCCACCCTTAATTCAGTGCGGACACATCCATGAGTGGGACCTACATCTCCAGGGGGCACTGAACAAAGTTACATAACATTAAAACTCACCAAACTGCATTCAATTTAGCAAATCTCTGACTGATGTACTTTAACGTTTATTAAAATTACCTAAATTACCTCTCAACATCCCTCTCACACATGATGTTTTTCCAGCCTTGTCCAAACCAACCACTAGAACCGTGATCTTCCTAGAAAATTTTCAAAGAAGGTTATTTAATATGTGGCATTTGTTGATAATTGGCTGGCCCCTTCTGATCAGCAACAACAACAAAAAAATCATATAGAATTGTGTAGAATTTGCTTGGCTGACAGGTACCTCAGTGGTTGCTGGAGTTTGGAGACCCAGCTGCAGCAATTGCTCATAAGGTTGAACATGTTGACCTGAGGAGGAGAGCACCAGGGAGAGCACCATCGTCTCCTTAACTTGTACCTGAGAGCAGATAATGGGGATACTCGATCATTTGTACTCAAGGCCTTAGAATACACGTAAACCTCAGCTGTTGTGTCTCACACAGGCATTAACCTTACGAATTAGGGATTCAGTAGATACTTGAATTCTGACACCCACCCCTTAATACCTGTAATGCTTGAAAAGAATTTTATTTATATTTAAAAAAAAAAAAAAAAAAAAGTTATTTTGTTTAAGTGTTTTATTTATATTTTAAAATGCATTTTATTATTTGTAAATACTTACAAACATTTTTTCATATTTTTTAAACATTTAATTTTATATACGTTTAATTTTACAGCCAAACAAAACAAGACAAAATGACCAAACAAAAAGTTAAAAAAAAAAAGAATGTTAACACACACTTAATTTTACAACAAAACAATATAAAACAAAACCTCTAGCCTTCTTTTCATGCTTAAGAATCAGCATAAGCCAACATTGTCCAGCATTTAGCCTTTATTTTCATGGCTTTAAACACTGCAAAAGAGCTGATTAGGCTTTGTTTTTGAGCAAATAGCAGAATAAGCTCTTCCATGGCTCTTCCAATAACCTGGTCATATTCAGATAGCAGCTGCCTGTCCAGTGCAGACACATAGTAGTCTAATTACATTTACAGGTGTCTGAGTTGTAGGAAGGTTTGTGATTTTAGTGCTTGGTCCATCACTGTACATCTGTTCAGTCCCATAAGCCTTTAAAGAGTAGTCTGAGTCAATTACGCTGTTCTCGTTTTGAACACCTGACCCCTTTATCCAAGCAGCATGCGCTGCTGTAGCCCACCGATCAGTTACTCTCTATGTTTGGAAAAGTAAAATAAGTCTTTCTACATAATAAAACTTTCTGACTGCTACCTTACATATAATTAAGGATGCTAAAACTGTCAGTTCTAAACTGCATATTTGACTACAGATACAGGACATAAACATGTTAGTGTAGATTATAAATACAGACTGTAAACTGATTTTAAGACCAAAAAACTATGTTTCAGAGTGTTTGGAGACCACTGTAATATTCAGTGTACTCCTCTGCACGATCACATGTGATCATAAACAGCATAAACAACATATGCTGAGACATAATACCACGCATCATATCACATATATAGAGTTTATGTCTAGTAAATAAATTAAAAATATTACTCACAGTAGTATATCAGACTCCATGCGTTTTTGTTTGTCTCTCCAGAGACATTTTGCACAAGTCTGCTAAAAACTAATCAGGCTCTACTTATTCCTCTAATCCTGTCACCTCATGTGGGAGGAGCTTAGAAGGAACGCCATCACATCCTTACATCCAACCATATGGGAGACAGGTGACAGCTGCCATTCTGCATGGTTTAACTGGGCTAAATGTAGACATCTGCCAGGTTAACAGCCAAATGTACATACACATCCTAACAAATACTTAGCTATATGAGTTATATGAATAGTACATAGACATTTGCTTTGAGGTAAATGAGAAATATTTTATCTACTACTCGGTCTAATGCATATTACTTTGTACAGCATCATAGTGTGACGTCATCCTGTTGTTTACACGCCACTTGCAGATAAATAATCCAAGTGATGCAGGCTCACTTGTGTGCTTCTGAAATCTCCATCTTCAGAAGACTATTGCTGCTGCTTATCCACAGATCTTATTTTCTGTTGCAGTAAATTATTTATCTATGCACATCACTATTTTTTTCACTCATGTGCCCTCTTAATCTTTAATCAGAAACATTAACTTCCCCTTCAACAGCATCTTTTCTCTGATGACGTGCGCATCGACAACACAAGAGCTGGGCAATAACTCATCCTGTCCAGCTACCTGTCCCTCATATGAGATCACAGCAATTAGCAGACAACAGTGATCCAATTAAACCCTGATGGACATAATCAAGTCCCGCCCTACATTTTTTCTTATTTTTTTCTCAACTTTTGTTTCATGCAGATTTTAACACTTCAGAAAACTAGTACTTGGTTCAGACCAAGGACAATAACTAACGATACTGAAAACTATAAAGTTTTAATTCATTCCAAAGCTGTAATGATAGCTACACAATGATTGACAACAATCATTGGAATCACTTTCAGAACAATTTTTTTCCAGTTGATGTAAGATAAAAATATTGACAGCCAATCAGAATCCACCCGACTTTAAAAAGCTTGAGCATTTAAGGCAGTACACAACTAAACAGCAGCGCATGCTTATAATAAACAGAGAAATATTGTGGACACCAATATAAATATTGTTATAGTTATGTTTATGGTTATCGATCTTTAACATGAAATAATTTTTTAACATGAAGTTTCAAAAGCACAGAGTATTCAAAAAGTATTTAATGTCCTTGCCTTATATAAAATATCAAACCAAGTGGCATTTCCAAAGAAATGAAACCAACCAACTTTACTTTTCTTTCTTTTTAATAACCAACCCATTCCATTGTAATTTTTAGTCAATGTATGAAGTTCCTTCCTTGTATGAAGTTCATAGCAAGTGTAGTTCATCTCATTAACATTTTTAAAATAAATGCCACTTGGTTTGTTATTTTGTTAATGCAATGACAATTCATACATTTTAAGTGTAGCAAATACTTTTCGGAGCCATATGGTTAATTATAACATTTTACAGGAAGTCTAACAGCACCACTGCATATCACAGTCAATTTCAGACCAAACTTTAGTGACCTCACCATGACTATCTTTCCTTTGCCCCTTATTCATGTCAGGTAGACTGTAAATATGATAATAACATGTAGTTTTGGGCTCAACCCACATCAAAGTCTGCATCTGTCTCTGTCACAAGATTCCAAGTCAAAGGTTGTTCTAAGCACAGTACACAAACTGCACTGAATCTCAACCTTTATCTAAATCAACTACATTTGAATAAACAAATATGTGACATGGCCGTTAAAAAAAGATTATCTGCTCTGATCACTTCCTGTTTTATTTCATTTTCCAAGAATTTTAGAATTACAGTTGAGAACACAGTGTTTACACCTGTCACTGGGAGGGTCTGATAAGCTGCAGCATTGAGTTTCCTTATGTGTATGATAAACTTTTGACCACCAGAGGTCCAATTCAAGACATTTATTTTTCATCATTTCAGGATCTACACTAAAAACAAATTTGCTGGTTTCACTCAGAAACTGCTAGTAAATTTTACAAATAATTACAAAGAAACAGCAAGTAACACCTGCATTTTGAAAGCAGAAAGACTGAAATAGTATTTTCTCATACTCCAATAATCTGTTTTTATATTTAACTTTGAAAATTCCTTTTTCCAGTGTATTGTTTAGAATTACAAAACACTTTAGGCATGCATCCACATCTATCAATTCATGTGATTCTCTGAAAGATCAAATTACTGAAGGTCTAGTTTCTTCCAATTAAAACCGGATGTGAGGCCACTGCCAAAACAAAACAAAAGCAACATCCTTTTTACTTCTCTCTATTCTGATCTGATTAAGTAATTACTGGCAGGCGCTTACTTCATCTGCTGACTAAACTCATGTGGAGTCTTGAGTGCAGGCACAACCCCCCTGTCAGCTGGCCATGACACAAATGGAAACAGCTCAGTGACCATGTTGCCTGTTCTTACACCCGATTCCATGAATCACAGGCTGGACAACTGCACATACCACATGATCTAAGATCCAAGAATTCCACAAGCTCATGTATTTTACTAATCACTCCATTATCCTATGATTCACTGGGCATTTGTAAGCTTGATGACTGTGGATCTGAGTCAGAGAAGGCCATATGCATTTGTTTACTAATCATGGCTATTTCAGTTTAGGACAATGAGTCTGTGGGGGTGGGAATGCAGAGCAACAGCACTACTGTGCTGGGAACTGACATGTTAAACCTCCATACTGATAATTAGATTTTTTTTAAAAAAGCAATAAACATTCTAAGATGCAGGTGCTTTCAAATAGCCATTGTTAGTGTTTTACCACGTGCCTGCCATAGGCAATGTCTGTTTGTAATGTGAGTATGTACAAGGGTGGTTTACGGCCCTGTGAGGCCCCTGGGACACCAGATGCTTTGGAGGCTCTCTCTCTAAATAGAGGCACAAGTACGTAGTTGCAAATGTGAGAATAAGCACAACACATGTGTAATGTATTTCAAAAGCAACACCAACTAGTATAAAACATCAAAGCTGCAATAAGGAGATAATGTTTCTAATTTCCAAATTTATTTCAGATTTTGCTAATGTTCACTGCTACAAATTCAAGCAGTGTTTGTCTGTGTATCAGTTTTACCCCTGCAGAAGTTTGATTGTGGGTGTTAGGCCACAGTGGGACTCTCAATTCAAGGCCCCTGCGATCATAGACCCATTGGCCAGGTAAGTAATATGTCCTTGACTATACAAATGTAATATGTAGAACTGGACAGATGTCAAGCTAAAGCTGTTTTCTCCTGAACAACTGAACGTACAAAAGAAATCACTGTTTGCACTGCAGTTAAAGCGAAAATCAAGGCATTCAAGCTTTATACATTTTTTTATCTTGTGTTTCAGGTACTGTTGATCTTGTATTAGTATGATTAAGATTATTAAAGAATATTAAAGAAAAAGAGTGTCTGGATTACTTGTATGACAGTACAATAAGTTATATGAAAAAAAAACACCAATGGATACTTACATTTTTGAAAAGTATCAGATTATGTTGAACTGATGATCATTTTTGCTCTGCTGATCATAAGAAAATTCATTAAGATCTGCAAGACAAGCAAAATAATATATATTTTTAATTACATATTTTTCCAAGTGTGTTTTATGAGGTTACACTCTTAAAAATAAAGATTCTTTATTGGCATCAATGGTTCCACAAAGAACCTTTACCATCCATGGAACCTTTTCACTCCACAAAAGGAGTGGAAAACGGTTCTTTAGATTATTAAAATGTTCTTCACATTAAGAAAAAAAATGGTTCTTTTAAGAACTGTTCACTAAAAGTTTCTTTGGGGAACCAAAACTGGAAAACCCCCTTTTGGAACCTTTATTTTTAAAAGTGTAGAATGAAAATATGCACTTATAAAGGTAAAAATGCCCTCATATAGGTAATAATGTGCTTGAAAATCGTTTCAAGAAGGCAAATTGTGCACTAAATTTAAAACAAAAAAAAAAATACATTTCTGACACTGGTGTGATACAGGTTACAAATTAAGTTCACTTCCAGCACTTACACATATTTATACATTCATTAAGTACTGGTGAGTAACAGCTGGCTATATTTGTACTGCTTTCTTCTTCTTTTTTTAATAAGCTTTTTGTCCATAAATCTCTTTTAGCCTCTCTTCCGTCCCCTGACCTTGCATTTCATATGAATAAATAGACAACCAAAAAAAAAACCCCTCATATTAAGGCCCCAAGGATACTGCCATCTGAAATTATTGAAATTAAATTCACGTTTCTTAATTTGCTGCCATCAGTTTGCACTCTCATTCAATTGCATTGAAAAGAAAGATACAGACCTATTAAGTGCCTGTAATGCAGTGCAAAGATAGTTCACAAATAAACTTGGTTAACCACACCGCTGTGCACTAGGACCCGGGGGATTCCTGCAGCCAGAGACAGTGCAGGCTTTCAGTCACTGCACGTTAGGACACACCTGAGACAATTCCGTTGAAAGTCTCTCTGCGAAATGGAGCCAGTTTAATTGATCGAAGTTGGCGGCATCGTAATGTCTAGATGGGTACGTAGCATGTTTTAAAACACTTAAGATCACTTCAACTGTATACTTATGTTCCTTTCCTTCACAGAACTGCATATGTGGCAGTGTGCATATGAGCCGAGCTCATATAAATGGAGCACGCAGACGGTTCATTTGAGATCCGAATCACCAACGATGATGTTTCAAAAACAATGCTGCGCGGATCGAGCCATATAAAGCGCACGAGAAGTGGAAGATGGAAAACAACAAACCGACCGAGCATGACATCACGGAGGCGGTGGCGCAGCAGTCCGCCTCGAACCCGAGTGAGAACGGCGTCATGATGGTGATCAACCACGGTAAAGTCCATCCACCCTTCAGCGTGCTGTGGACGACCGTCCTGTACTGCGCGGAGTTCATATGTGCCTCAGTGCTCAGCAGCATGTACCATAAGTCTGACGACGTAGTGTGGATGGGGCTGACTATTACATTCATGCTGGTTCCGTCGGTTCTGACCCAGCTCACGCTGACGTTCGTGCACCGGGACTTGGGGAGAGACCGACCCCTTGTGCTCTTCATGCATCTGCTTCAGATGGGGCCTATCATAAGGTATGAGCGTCAGTGAGATGGCACTTGATGATCACATGACCACAATATTGACAAACACATAGGGGTTAACATACTTCAGCATGTTTATACACACGTTTGAATGTTTATCGTGGTAGGTTTATTTTTAAAAGTCAATTCCTCTCCGAGATTACAAAAAAAAATAAAAAATAAAATATAGAATAAAAGACCTTTTGTGGCACTGTATTCTGGGTTCATGCTGTCACACTATATGAGGTAAACTGTTACAGTAGAAACTGACATTAAATAGTAGTGTAAGCTTCCAGCTATAGTTAAACTTTAAATAGTTCTGAAATACAATATAATTAATGAAATGTAAACAGTAAAATGTATAAAATTATTATTTGGCTTTTCCATAAGTAATTTTTTGATCTTGTATGTATATAGGAACAGTATTTTAGACCTCATATGTATATAGTATCTGTATACACTAGCGTTCAAAAGTTTGGGGTCAGTAATATTTTTTGAAAGAAATACATTTATTCTGAAAGGATGCATTCATTTGATCAAAAGTGACAGTTAAAACTATATTTGGAACTTTCTATTCATCAAGAACCATGAATAAAATCACAGTTTCTAGGAAAATATTAAGCAGCACAACTGTTTTCAACACTGATAATGATAAATGTTTCTTGAACACCATATCAGCATATTAAAAAGATTTTTGGAGTGGATGCTGAAAAGTCAGCTGTTCTATAACAGGAATCAATTACATTTTAAAATATAAGAAAAAAACACACACACACAAAAACTGAACGGCTGTGTGTATATTACCACTCCAAAAGGGCAAAATAATAACATATATAAATTGTGCCTACAAATTTTTTTTGCACATTTTACATTTTAAATTATTTTTTTTTAATGAATGAGGTGGATCAAACAGTGCAAGAAAAGAAACCAAATGGACCTAGTATACCAATTGTAGAACTCCTTCAGTACTGATTAAAGCCCACATCAGGATTCACTTTAAGTATGTTGTTATTTTTTTGGTTACTACTTAATTTCCACCCATTTGTATTATTTCATAATTTTATAACTTTACTATTATCCTAAAATCTGGAAAAATCACAATACTTAAGTAAAGCCAAGAATGTTTTGATAAATTAAAATTAAATGGGCAGTCGTGGCCTAATGGATAGAGAGTTGGACTTGTAACCCGAAGGTCGTGGGTTCGAGTCTTAGGTCCGGCAGAGATTGTAGGTGGGGGGAGTGAATAACCAGCACTCTCTCCACCCTCAATACCACGACCGAGGTGAGACCCTTGAGCAAGGCACCGAACCCTCAAACTGCTCCCCGGGCTCCGCAGTATTGGCTGCCCACTGCTCCAGGTGTATGTTCACTACTGTGTGCATGCACTTGGATGGGTTAAATGCAGAGGACAAATTCCGAGTATGGGTCACCATACTTGGCCACACACCACTTCCCTTCCCCTAAATGGCAGTTTCGAGTGTTCAGATTTTAAGTAATGTGGATCTTTCTCCCAGAAGTTTCCACTTCCGAAATGCCAGACAGGCTTAGTAATAGGTCAGGTCACAACACATAACAAAACTACAACTGCAGAAACTTTTAGACATACTCTTACAGTATATTATGAAATTACATGAGTCAGTGTTCTTAAGAATGTTCAAACCCCTACTGAAAATGTTGGGTGTCTCCCAAAAAATATTTTAGATACAGTACTCCCCTTGCTTCTGGCATCCGTGTGTTTCAAATTTCGAAATGTGTTCAGTCTTGTTAAGCAAACATTGACTTGTTTTCCGTGTTATTAAGGTGGAGTTTGGGGAGTTTATGAGGTATATGAAAGCAAAACCAAACATTTGCAGCAGGATTCAAACTTAATGGTTGGAATTGAAATCTAAGGGTGTGTGCCCCCATACATAAGCATAGCTACCATAATTTCTCAGTCTACTGTCAGTTATTGTACTCTGTCAATACTGTTATCTAGGAATATGTGGCAGGTCACAAAAGGACAGATACTATTTAGGTCATAGTGAAACAGTATTCAAATATCTTCAAAGACTGTTGACAGTACAGCGGAAATCAATGCCAAATCTTACAACTGGTGTAAACAACAGATTTATATTCTCAGTAGTGTACAGCTCTTGCTTGTTTTGTAATTAAAAATGATATTTACAGTCATCTTATGCCAAAGTGCTAAATGCATTTGCTTATGATTTCTTACAAAAGAAATAGCATGTGGTTTGGCATTTAGTCCTCAGATCTGCAAGAGCTTCATATCAACTTCAAATTCAAAGACAAATTCAAAGCTTTTAAGTTTATTTCTATAAAATACTGACCTATAATTGACTGTAGACAACATGGCACAAACAAGTCTGAACAAAAAAAGACAGAAAAACAAGCAAGAAACAAACATTAGAGGAATGCAGTGTGCAGGTCCAACTTGTGGACTAAGTGCTTCTTTGGTATGCTGTGCTGAGGTCAGTAAGCAGTCAGTAGACTGTAAGAAAAGATGAGGGTCAGGGTCACCTCTATAAATATCTGACACAGTGTCATAAAATCATTCTCTTGAAGAGGAAATGTCTTATCTTGCTAAACTCAGATCTTCCTGTTTATACAGCAATCATCTCATTGTATTTCTTGAGAGAAGAGCTATTGAAGAATGATTCTTTTTGAAGTGACTGAGAATGCTTTTCCTTTTGGTATTTGCCATACAGTTCCACATGGTTTTGTCACATTTGTTAGGGTTTTGTGGTTTATCACATTTGGGCTGCAAACACAAACATTGTATGTTGAATCCTGATAAAGTAATCCCACTGTACCCTTGGGATGGAAAAAGCATCCACCACTGGCAAGTATTAAATATCAAGATCAAAATAGCCACCTTCATCATCTCCTTATATAACAACAGGGTCTGTAGTCGCTGTGCAGAAACCAAAGACTGTCTTTAGTAATCATTTTACCAAGCTCTGAATAACAGGCTCTGGTTTCTTTGTGCAGCACAGGCCAAGCGTTCTAAAATGGCTTTATTAGATTACAAGTGACCCACGCTTTGTAGATGCCATGATGTTGTGCGTCGTATTATGCCAAAGAAACAAACCTTAAACAGCTTCTTTTTATATTATTTCTAGGTGCTCTGGATGGAATTTAAATTAAAAAGCCATTCAACACTGGTATATTTTTTTCTGTGTTTCTCATACAACTTTATAAGCACGCACAATGGTGACACTTTAAACGAACACTGACAATCACAAATATTATGTGTTTGTGTTGTAGACTTAATTTACATGCTTTTGAGCTTCTTCCGCATGCTGTGTAGCTAAGTGTTCATTCTTGCTCAAAGCATCCTTCTCGTTTTACAGCTAAAGGGATTTTCACAGTGACATTTGCTGACATAAAATGAACGGAAATCATTTGTGTTCATTTAGAGTTAAGGCTATTGTTTGATTTGAGGCGAGAGGGACATGTGTGAGTAGAGTGAAGCTCATGTGATCTGTCACCTGATGCTTTACATGCAGCAGTCGAGTAGGAGTGCCTACTGCCAACCAACTACACAGAAACATAGTAAACTCACGCAATTAGTGTGAAATGCATAGTTCACCCACAAATCAAAACTCTGGGATCTTCTATGTACCCTCATGTTATTTCAAACCTGTTCCACCTTCTGTGGAACCCAAAAGATTTTAAAAAATGTTGATAACCAAACAGTTTTGGTTGCAGTTGTCTTCTATTGTATGGAGAGCTTCTATTATGTTCCACTAAAAAAAAAGAAAAAAAAAGAAGGAGATTTGGATCAGTGATCAAATGATGACAGTTTTTTCATTTTTGGGTGAACTATCACTTTAAGAATATTGCTGTTATATTTTGTGATCATATGTAGTGAGTCACTCTAAATGAATTTATACTAATTAGGGGTGACCCCGAATAGTCCAAGATTCAGTGCTTCGATAGGAGGAGCCTGATTCGACTAACAATCTCACAGTCGAATATTCACAGAGGTGTTATGATCATGCCATTTTGGCTATGGGGGTGCTCAAATGTCTGATTTCACAGAGAACCACCGGTTTCTCCCAATAAGTTAATACAGTCTATTATGGTAATCCTGTAAATAAGAATCTGGAAAGAAAGAAGCTTTTAATAATTTTTTTTAACGTTCATGAATAAATCCAGCCACCCCTATATTTAAGTTTCACTTTCCATAATCCATAACGGACAGAGGAGCATCTTGGCAGCAGGGATTTAAATCTTTAACAAGACTCAAATTGACACAGGCAGAGTGAAAGACTGCGATGAACTAAGACGAGGGACAGCTTTTTAGTGAGTATTAAGGTGCTCTTTGTGTGCTTTCTATATAGCCTATAATCCATTCAGAATTTGTATAGAACTCTTATTTTTCGGTCACTAAGCTAACGTTACTGTGAAGACTGCACAAACAGTATTTTCATGTAAAGTTTTTGACTATCGGCAAGATTCGAAATTTCTGATTCGACTATGTAAATCCGTAGTCGGGGACAGCCCTAATACTAATACATAAAAGCATTGCTTAAAGGGTTGCGTAAAATAAAACTAAACCAATTATAACAATGTTTTTGTGTGCGCACAGCCCACTGGGTACTTCAGCGAAACATGTACACAGTTAAGGGGAGACACCACAGGCAAAAACAGTTTTTTCATGCACCTGTCAAGTTTGAGATTTTGGGCTTTTTGGTTTTTCATAAAGTGTTTTTTCAGACTAGTGGAAAGAAAACATCCAAAAGACACTGTTAAGTGTTTCTTTTATAGCACTTTATCTATTTGTGTCAGTAGATTTCAATTAAAATACATATTTTTAAAGGCACTTTTTATTCAAAATGAGTTTTTTCCTCCTACACTGAGCCATAAATCTCCACTTCAGTAGAACTTACACACACCAAACTTTACATTTTTATTCCTGTCTATAGACCTTTTTCCTGAGTAACTGATGAGTGGCACCATGGTGGATTCTAACTTCTGTTTGGGTGCTCTCGTGTTCTTGTCTCCATAGAAATCCATGTTAAAACGGGGTAAAAAAAAGGGGGTTAAGCTGTGCTGTTGTTGGCTGCCACAGTAACAGTAATAAGCTAAGGAATTCCTTTAAAGTACTTATTTTGCATACTAGAAAATCTGTCCATGTCCGGCGCTGTATGCATGGCTTGCAGCACTTAAGTTAAAATACAGAGTGTGAAATAATAAAATATGTTGTGAATGATGTGTGCTCTTCTCATTCTGTGGACAAAATCCCATGAACTTCGCTCTGATCAGAAGCTGTATATGCACATGTGCGCTCATCTGTTTTCAATGCAGCTAACCTTAAACTATGACAGGTCCTTTACTACAAAAAGACGGTCACTGCGACACTGTAAGGTTATGAAACTATGGCGCCATGTGCTTTTTAAAACCATTTTCATAGGTTTCATGTTATATTATCGGCTCGGAAAATATGTAAATGTGACTCGAAACCAGAGACCGGAAATGTAAAGCACCGTTCCAGTTGGCTGAGACTTCCGCGTTCAGAAAAAGGTCTACTGTATATCCTGAAGGTTTTTACAGAGGGATTTGTTCATGGGTCAAAGACGTTAAGATGTCCGCATCAAAAGAAATTTACAAAAGTGATTTTAAGTAAAGTGTCTAATTTTAAGGATTCAAATAAGTTTGTGGAGAATAAAATGCCAAAATTTGGTGGAAATAATGTTCCATTGTCATTCAGTGTAACACAATATTTATGTAAAAATTCAAACAACATGCTTATTCTGATTTGTTCATATTAAAATATATAAAAGAATAAGGGAGCATATTAAATTTTAATGTGTTTTAAATGAGTAAAAAATTCTTACTGATAAATAGGCAAAACCTAGGAGAGTGGAAAATTTTAAAAATGTAAAATTACAACTAATTAGTATTTGGGGTGAAAGTAATTAGTCTTTTAATATGTAATAAATTGATTTTTGTTGTAAATATGCCTGACAATGTATGATATTTATTTTTTACTCAGAAAAACAAAAACAAAATTGCAATTAAATTAAACAGAAAACTTTTTAAATTTTGGGGGGAAAACAACAACAATTTAAAGCAGTATTACACTTACTATTTTTATGCTTAAACCCTTTTTCGTCTTTGACCCTCATATATAATTTACTTGATTTATATACAACATTTTAATCCCCAAAAATTTGTGAAAATATAGTGTTTTCTGTCCGTTCTAAGCATTTATTGAATTATGGAGTGACAAAAATGAGATACCCAAAATTCCCTCTGTAAAAACTTTTGACTCTAATATGTCAAAAAATTTTTACAAGAATTTTGAAACTGACATCATACAGATGTTTAGATTTTTGTACTAGAAATGTATGCAAATTAGCGCATATTTCATTAAATAATGACTCGTTTGCATATTTAAACCTAACATTTTAGAAAACTTGTATTACAAAAAAAATGTTTGCAATTATCAATGTAATCAAGCAGCTGGGTAAGGCAATAACTATTAGTTGTTGTTGTTTTTTTTACCCTATTCACCTGCAGTGTTTTATTCCCACCAAGGCTGCAATACTGCAGAACAGTATTATTGTGAAATATTATTATGTAAAATAACTGTTTTCTATTTTGATAAATTTTAAAATATCATTAATTCCTGTGATGGCAGAGCTGAATTTTCACTCTGGTCTTCATTTTCTTATCATTATTATTACACCGTGAAACAAATTTTGATAAACGTTTTGTTTCACTTTTAATTTTAATGTTTCTTTCTGAAGTTTTTGTGCATCGTGTGCTCATGAAAACTACAACTTATACAACCTAATCTGTTATTACTTGTGCGTAAAAATGACGTGGTACATGCGTAATACAACATAAACAGTTACCAAAAGTGAGTCATCCAACACTTCAGAAGTGTATGTTGGATGATTTTTGTCTTTTATGACTAGTCCCACAATGTTCTGGAATGTTCAAGAAAGCACCAAAAAAAAAAAAGATGCAAAATTAGTACAAAAACTTATTTGTAACTGAACCAATGTTTCATAATTAATGATGGAAGTTCTAATATTTACGTGACCTAAATATTTACCAAACTATTCATGCTATGTGAAAATAAATAGTACAACAATAATTAGCACCACAGAATTACAGAACCATAATAAATTAAGTGAAAATTTTTCTTGTGTTGTATTATCATAATAGTGCTGCTTAATGTTGTTGTTGTTGTTTTTTCAAATCATTATGCATTTTTTCAAAACTGTTTTTGGATAAAAAAGATCAAAAGAGCTGCATTTATCTGAAGTAGAATTATTTTGTTAAATATTATAAATGTCTTTACTGTGACATTTGATCGATTTAATGTATCCTTGCTGAATAAAAGTATTTCTTTAAAAACAAATCTTACTGCAACATTTTGAACAGTAATGTATAGATAATTTTATTAAATCATATTTGTTTATACATACAAATCACAGTTCACAGCAGTGTTGGACTGAAATGACTTGTTTTCCGTGATTGTAATAATGTTAAGCATGTTCACTCATGTGGTAAAGTCAATTTGCTTGCAGATTGAAGGCAATTCTTTATTCAAGCGAAAAGTGAAATATTGTGCTCATGCAGGACATGCAAACACCTCACTGTTGTGAAGTTTTCACCCAGAATAAGCACTGACTACACACTTCTCAAATTTCAGCAAACTGCAAGCTGATAAACTGGTTTGAAATGGTTTGATTTCTAAGATTTTGCTGCCACCTTGTGGAAACTAAGTGTATGAGTAGTGCAAGTCTGTTTTGTTTGCTCAAATTGGTCAATCATGTTAGAATTAAAGGTTTTATTCCTTTTTATTATTATGTGTTTTGTATATAAATCAGTTGCCATATCCATTGTAAACAGTAAAATCAGTTTTTTTAGTGTCTGCCTGATTCCTTTTTCCTTTCAGGTGCATTGAAGCTCTTGTTGTTTACTGTCAGGCGGGAAGAAAGGAGGAACCATATGTTACGATTTCAAGAAAGATCAAGCTAAAGCATGGGAGAGGCTTAGGCCCAGCCTTCGAATGCGAGATCGGACATTCGGAGCGCAAACTAGCTGTCCACCGCAATGCCTTCAAACGCACAGCTGTCATCCAAGCCTTCCTAGGCTCCACTCCACAGCTCACTCTACAGCTCTATGCCACCATTCAGGAAAAATATGTCCTTCCCACACGGCGTATGTCTGAAATCTTTACCAGATGCCAAATGTAATATTCCTAACACTTTACAATAAGGTCCCATTAGATAACAGTAGTTAATGCATTAACAAACATGAAAGAAATAGTTTAACTAAAATTGAAAATTAGATGAAAATTTACTTATCCTCAGGTTGACTTTGTTTGATTTTACATCACTTGCTCACTTGATGCACAGTTTGCATCACTTGGATCCTCTACAGTGAATGGGTGCTGTCAGAATGACAGTTCTAAGAGCTGATAAAAATATCACAATATTTCATAAGTAAAGTTTTTATCAGCCGTTTGGACTCTCATTTTGACGGCACTCAGTCTCTGCAGAGGATCCATTGGTGAGGAAGTGATGTAATGCTAAATTTCTCCAAATCTTATTGATGAACAAAAGAAAAAAGAAAGAAAAAAAGAACTCATCTACATCTTGGATGGCCTGAGAGTGAGTAAATCTTCAGCTAATTTTCATTTTTTGGTGTAGTATTGCTTTTAACAAACAATGAGCATTACATTTGTTCAAATGTTTATTAATCTTGTTAACATTAGTTAATAAAAGTACAAAAAGTTCATTGTTAGCTGAGGTCCATTATATAATATTTTCAGATACAACATTGATTTTAATAATGTATTGGTAAATGTCGAAATCAACATGACCTAAGATTAATAAATGCTTTAGAAGTATTTTTTCTTGTTACACAATACATGTACTTACTATAGTAATAACAGTAAATTTTGAGTAATTACATGCAACTAACCCTAAATGTTAATTCATATTACTCAGTACATAAATGTATATTCACAGTTATAACAAGGACACCTAAAAATGAAGTGTGATCATATTTTTCATTGTGAGTTCATGTTACCTAATGTAGTCAACAAATGGAACCTCATTGTAAAGTGTTACCATAATATTTTTATTTTCTATATTTTTACACTAATTCTCATCCCATTTGTCTTTACAGTTGCCTTGATGATCATTTCCATGATGTCAATCGTATACGGAGCTTTAGTTTGCAGTGTTCTGGCCATACAGATCAAGTACGATGACTACAAGGTGCGAATGAAACCTGCTGCCTACCTTTGCATGATCCTCTGGCGAGGGTTAGAGATCGCCACACGGATCACCACCTTGGTGCTCTTCAGCACAACACTCACGGTCTGGGTGGTCCTGGTGGGCCTGACCAACCTCTTCATCTTCTTCTTCCAGCCATGGGTTGAGTTCTGGGCTAGGAAGGCATCACTGCCTGAGAACATAGAGAAGAACTTCAGTAAACTTGGCACCACTGTGGTGCTCTGCATGGTCACATTTCTCTACGCCTGCATAAATATTTTCTGCTGGTCTGCCGTGCAGCTGGACTTGGCTGACCACGACCTGGTGGAGAAGCAGCCCCGCTGGAGAAGCTTGGCCATCTACTACACCCTGCGCTTCATGGAAAATGTGACCCTCATGATATTGTGGTACTACTTCAAGTCAGACTTCTATGAATACATATGCACGCCGCTGCTGGTGGTCCAACTTATCGTGTGCTATAGTCTGGCTGTAATCTTCATGCTGATCTTCCATCAGTTCTGTCATCCGTGCCGCAGACTTTTCCACTACAACGTCGAGGACTGTCTACGTTGTTCTTGCTGCTGGAAGAAAAAGCAATCACAGCCTGCTGAAGACCATACACATGATCCCCAAGATCATGCACCTCCTGACCTCACGAACCACCTGACAGATCGAGAAACCGATATTGTGGATGATATCATGGAGGCAGCATGAAAAGCATCTGCTGTTATGTTAATGTAGCGCTGTTTGGGGCCATGCCAGGCATATTTGCGCACATCCTGACTCAGGAGTATTACATTGAGATGATGAACTCTGCTATAGCAACTGTACTCAGTGAAGGAACAATTAATTTTATATGGTGGTCCCAAAAGCTTCAGGAAATTTGTGTTTTATGCCATTTAGAGCTGTTCTTCAAAAAAGAAGGTGTAGAGCATGACCTTATTACATTGCTGTGGAGAGGGTAGCTCATCATTTATTAATTGTAGACGCTGACCTATTACATTTTGTTGGCCAATGAAGACCAGAGAATTCCCTCGGTTGAGTTATGCTGTGATGATTCACAAAGGCAGCTTTCAGTAGAGAGCTGCATGGCCTGGTCTAGTCTTATGCCAGGTGTGTGGGAATTTTGCCAATTTTGGAGCGATGAAACTGGTAAAGATTTGGCACCTGTTGCACTAACATTTTCCAGGGAACCGTGACTCAACAAGCCGAAGAGCCTTCTGATCTTTATTAAGTTTGCTTCAACAGCCCTGTGCTTTTTTTTTTTTTTTTTAAATCTTTAGATTTGGAGAGCCTTCTTTAACGTTTGCCTTAATATTGTGTGATTGTAATTTTGTGCCTGAATAGACTAATGTTCTTAATTTTTCACTGCAAAAAGAGATGTCTGTTTGTTAATTTTGTATGGAAATATTTTTGCCTGTGTGATTTTTGCTGGAATTATGTGCCTCTTTACTACTGAGAATATATGAATAAAGACACATTGAATATCTGAATTTTGCATGATAATCATGATTCTGAACTAAAGCATGCCTTTACAAAAGCGTTTTGTTCTTAATATAAAGATTTAAAAATATATAATATATGTAATAATATAAAACTGTAGGTAATTTACACATCTACAGTACATACATATTTTACAAATTTTACATAAATTAGGCCTAGTTAATACTGTAATGCGGGGGAAATACTTTTTTTTTTTACAATACACATTGTAATACATTATTAAAATAGTCAAATATTTATACATAAAGGAATTTTTTGCTGTACCATACAAAATAATGTATTAAGAGTTTGTTATCATAATACACTGGCTATAGTAATAAAAATTATCACAATGATATGTAATGTAAATGTACGCCGTCGGTTTAGTGCCACGTTAAAAAAATAAAATAATAAAAATCTGATTAAAGTCGTAATATTATTAAAGTCAAAATTACGTGAAAAAAGTAGAAATATTTTGAGAATAAAGTCAATAACGAGAATGACGTCGAAGAAATTACAAGATTAAAGTTATAGGAGAGTATTACATATATTGTAATTTGCTCAAATTCATATTATTAATATAAATAATAAAATTGGTGCTTTTTATGTTCAATACGTTCTAAAATCCTTTAAATACTTTTTTTTTTTGTGTGTTCTTAATTGTCATTACATTCAAAAGAATGTCAAACAGCTTAATGGCTTAGCGGCTCAATTTAATTTTCAATTTAAATTGGTTGACATTGTATAACTGTCGAAACGGCCAAGCCCATCGTTCATGTAATAGTTTCCAATCAATCATACCAAGACGCGCTTTTTTACAGCCTCATTAAACTCGTTCAGGTAGCTTCCTCTCGGGAATTTCTTCACACATGCAACATCAACAAAATCATATTTTCACAGCCCATTTCCTGGTCGTAGAGACAGTAGAGGGCGGGGTCACGAACAAGACAGGTGAGAAATATAGCACTCATCTGCGAGGAGTGTTCATTCATTTATGCAGCGCTAGAGGGTGAAGATGGGCAACTGGATTATCAATCAGGGGCTCAGCGCCTTTATCTTGGTAAGAGACATTATTTTGCTGACTATTTACGTTAATTAAAATTTGCTAATACAGTTAGCTATAAAACTTAAATTAAGTCATGTTTGTCCATTAATTGTATATTGATGTGTCATTTATAGGTGGTGTGGATGGGCATCAACATCTTTCTGTTTGTCTACTACTACTTATTCTATGATCAGGGACAGCAATTTGAGTACACTCGTGAACTTTTAGGGGTAAGTTATGGCATAAAAAATAGTAAATATACAGATAAGCAGAGTAAATGTAACCAAAGTGAATGTAATACTGTTTCTTTCAGTCTGCATTACCTTGGGCCAGAGCTCCAGCTGCTGTACTCAACTTCAACTGCATGCTGATATTGTTGCCGGTTTGCCGAAACCTGCTGTCTCTGCTCCGTGGCTCCTTCATAGTGAGTTGCTGCACACTTGCACCATTGTGTCCGAGAGAGTAGATGTAAACCGTTTAAGTATTTGCTCTCCTGTCTCTGTTTCAGTGCTGTGGCCGAACAATGAGGAAACAGCTGGACAAAAATCTGACTTTCCACAAGTTGGTTGCTTACATGATTGCCCTAATGACAGGTAAACATGTTTTTCTAAAAATTAACAGGAAGTTGTTGTGCATATCAAAGTAGGTTTGGCTTACACCTGATAGTACAGTACGTTTTACAGGAAAGGGCTCACATGTGCGATAGCTATTGTGAACATTCACACTGGCATGCCATGATGCAATACTTAATCAAACATACTCATTCTCAGTTTGAGCCGTAGGCGAAGTATTTTATCTCTGATAAACCTGGCATTGCAAATAGTATTATTCTTTTTGGCAAAATCTGAATAAACATTGACCAAGTTTCAAATTGGTCAGTACAACTGATTCTTGTATTTAACATGTTACAACATGTCAATGTATAAAGACAGACCCAGAAAGAATAATTCTAAGAGAAAAAAGCTGAAAAACAAACTTCCAAAGAAGTTTTTGTCCAATATGGTGTATTTTTAAGTTCTGTTAAACTTAATAGGGTTAGAGCAAGTGTCTTCAACCGGAAGGTACACAAGGAGGTCTGCATGAATATATAAATCATACTGAACTTTCATTTTTATGACATTTTTAACTATTAATAATAATTTACTAAACATTCTTTAATCCAGTGTCCCTGGATTGACCCCAGAGTTATAGAATATATTTGCAAGTAAACAATAATTAGACTTGTTGTAACAACTATTTTACATTCATACGTATTTTTTGTTGACATGATATCTGATTTTGACCATATGAAATCTTTCTTTAATGCAGCGGTTCACACTGTCGCTCATTTGCTTAATGCGGAGTGGTACACAAACAGTTTCCAAGGTCGATATGGACCTCTCGCCGGTAACCTGTCCATGCTTGACGACTCCCATGAATTAAATACCACTTACCTAAATCCCATTCGCTCTAATTCTACGGTGAGTCAACTTTTAATGGCTTTTATAAATGCTTTCACATTTTCCTATAATTTTGGTTTTATATACACTACTGTTCAAAAGTTTGGGGTCAGTGAGTATTGTTACTCACATTTAATTAATACTTTTATTCAGCAAGTTTTCGTTAAATTGATCAAAAGTGACAGTAAAGACAATGTTACAAAAGATTTCTCTTTCAAATAAATGCTGTTCTTTTGAACAGTCTATTCGTCAGATCCTGGAAACAGTATTATGTTTCCACAAAAATATTAAGCGGTTAAAACCATTTTAATCTATGATAATAAGAATTGTTTCTTAAGCATCAAATCAGCTTAAGAAACATATTAGAATGATTTCTGAAGGATCGTGTGACACTGAATACTGGAGTAATGATGCTGAAAATTCAGCTTTGCATCACAGGAATAAAGCCATTTTCTAATATATTAAAACAGAAAGAATTTTTATTGTAATATTTCACAATGTTGCTGTTTTTACAGGATTTTCGAACAAACAAATGCTGCTTTAGCTATCATAAGACTCTTCCACAAAAATCTTACCACAAACTTCTATTGCTTATGTGCTGGTATGATATGCCTGCTATAATCTTGTTTTCTTGTATTCCAGACTCCAACGCTTCTCGTATTCACCACTATTGCGGGTCTCACAGGAGTCGTCATAACTCTTGCCCTCATCCTCATGATCACTTCGTCAATGGAAGTCATTCGCAGAAGCTATTTTGAAGTCTTTTGGTACACGCATCACCTCTTCATCATTTTCTTTGCTGGCTTAGTTTTCCACGGTGCAGGGTAAGATCTATTAACTGGGTGAGACCAGTTTTAAAAAACATATTTGTAGTAAAATATTAAGAGTAATTAAAACATGCTGTTTGGTTTCTGTCCAGACGCATTGTGCGAAGTCAACAAGTGACCAATCCACCTCACAATACTTCCTTCTGCAAAGATCAGCCAGAGAACTGGGGGAAATTTCCTGAATGTCCAATTCCGCAGTTTGCAGGGGGGTTTCCTCAGGTATAAGTTGTCACATTTACAATTTTACAAGCCTATGATGGATTTATTTGAGCGCTTACTGATTTCAATTTGCTGAATCCTCTGTTGCAGACCTGGATGTGGGTAATTGGACCAATGATAATTTATCTTTGTGAGCGGGTGCTGCGTTTCATTCGCTACATGCAGCCTGTCAGTTATAGGAAGGTAAGTCTTAATGGACTATATTGTTCATTCGAACCTCATTACAATTGTTCTGTAATGACAATGTTTCCATTCTTGCATTTTAGATTGTAATCCGCCCATCCAATGTGTTGGAACTACAGCTGGTGAAGCCTGGATTCAAGATGGAAGTCGGCCAGTATGTGTTTCTCAATTGTCCAGCCATCTCTCAGCTGGAGTGGCACCCATTTACCATGACATCAGCCCCAGAAGAGGACTTCTTTAGTCTGCACATCCGCTCAGTTGGAGACTGGACTGAAAAGCTCATCAAGATGGTCGAAAACCTACCAGAGGGTGGGCAAGGACCTAAGTATGTACTATGTGCCATTTTACTTATTCTTTAAAAACAAAGGCTCTAAAAAGAGGTTTTCACAGCAGATCCATAGAAGAACCATTTGGGTTTCCAAAAGAACCTTTCAGTGAAATACACACTTAAAAATAAAGGTTCTTTATTGGCATTTATGGTTCCATGAAGAACCTATAACATCCATGGGATCTTTCCATTCCACAAAAAGTTCTTAATAATGGCAAAGGTTCTTTATTATTAAAATGTTCTTTACACTAAGAAAAAATGACTCTTTTAAGAACTGTTCAGTGAAGGGTTCTTTGGGAATCCAAAATGGTTCCTCCCCCCCATTTTTTAGAGTGTGTTCTTAACCATTTTTTCTTAGTATGAGGAACATTTTAATAGTCTAAAGAGCCTTTTGTCCAATGGAAAGGTTCTGTGGATTTTAAAGGATCTTAATGTAACCATAGATGCCAAAAGAACCTTTATGTTTTGAAGTGTAGGGTATTAAATATTTATGTATTCTTCAAGCTACAGTTCTTCATTTCAATTTATGGAAAGTTTATTTCAAATGACACACAGGAGCAGTAATATATCAAGAAAATCTTTTATTTTTGCGTCAGGATGGCTGTAGATGGCCCGTTTGGTACTGCGAGTGAGGATGTATTTGATTACGAGGTCAGCATGTTGGTGGGTGCTGGGATTGGAGTGACCCCATTTGCCTCTATCCTGAAGTCCATCTGGTACAAGTTTAAAGACTCTGACCCCAAACTACAGACAAAGAGGGTAAGAACATGTTGGACAAAAATAAGGAAGTTGGGTGCAAAGGTCAAGCACAGTCACTCTTGTTGTTACTGTGATATTACAAAGGTTGCCTTTATGTCCTAGATAAAGTCTAGGATTCCTTGAAACTCAGTTTCATCTCTGACGTTTGTGTTTAGATTTACTTCTACTGGCTGTGTAGAGAGACATACGCCTTTGAGTGGTTTGCAGATCTCCTACAGGTCCTTGAGAACGAAATGGAGGAACGAGGAATGAGGGACTTCCTCACATATAAACTCTACCTCACCGGATGGGACCAGAATCATGTACGTGCAATAAACTCAGTGATCTGAAAAGCAAGTTGACCTAAACTGAAATATGACTAATGCATTAACCACAGAACATCTAATCTTGCATTTACAGGTAAACCACGCAATGGTGCATTTCGATAAAGATACAGATATCATCACCGGTTTAAAACAAAAGACTCATTATGGCCGACCGAACTGGGATAAAGAATTTGAACAAGTTAGGCAAGAGAACCCTTCGTAAGTTTCAAAACTTTTCACGATGTTATTGATTCCCACGTGTGACACTCAAAAATACTCCAATAATAAACTTTTGCTTTAAATATTCCCAGGTCTGTGGTTGGAACTTTCTTGTGTGGCCCACAAGCCTTAGCGAAGGATTTGGAGAAGAAATGTGTGAAATACTCTGACGTAGATCCACGGAAAACCAAGTTTTACTTTAACAAAGAGAACTTCTGAGGGCATTTTTCACAGGAAACCTAATTCTCTTGAAGGATCTGTGCACTTCAGCAGTATCATGATTTGCCATTTCTCAAATCTTTCCATCTAAATGATTTTGCATTACTTGTTGTGACAATGAGAAAAATGACACCCTTCATCCTGGAAAGTGAACAAATTGCTGGAAGGGACTAATTCCGAGTCAAAAGTCCACTCATTGTTTTTTTCAAGGTTTGGCTTTCCAAGTTCCTGGTTAGAAATGAATCACCAAGAATCAAGGAAATCAGACATACGCCAGAATGTATTGTGTTTTTATAAGTGCCTCCTTGTGTAAACAAGTGCACAGCTCTAAAATTAGCATGGCAAGAAGTTACTGAGAAGGATTTCGGAATTTCACCTCGTTGTAAAAGGTGAAAAAGATCTTCTTTAAAACCACACATATCTGATCTAACATGTGATATATGGTTAGTCACTGGTTTTGTAACCTTTAAAAAATTAAGCCAACTTATCGAAGATATAAATTGTTAATACTGTACATTATATATCATGTCTTTTCTAAACTATTTATAAATAAATTATGAAGGCAAGAATTAATTTCTGCATTGAAAAAAATGTCCAGTTGTTTATTTCAAAACCCAGTTATTTATTTTTTTTCATGAGCAGTAAATTGTGAACTACTATTCATATACAACTGATCTTACTTGAAATAAGAAAATACCACTATAAAACAAAAACAACAACAAAGTTACAGATGTGGATGTTCTTCAGACCAACAGAAAAGCAGCCAGGGGATGGTTGTCTGATCAGATCTATATGTCCTGCAATCACAAAGTTGTAGAGTCAGATTTTTCAGACTTGCACTAACCCAAATTAATCCCTGTTACATAAGAAAATCCATGTTCCGCTTTGTCACAGAGCCTGTAATTATCATAATAGGATATTTTAGGATGGATGCAAAGGAAATAAAAGAACTCACGTCACACGATGAGTCTTCAGGGTGCGCCTGCTGTTTTCTGAATCTGCTCTTTCAGTATCAGTATACTCTGTCTCTGTTCTGGTGGCAGCATGGCGATCTGTTCTGGGGTCAGCTGCAGGACCTGCATAATCAAGGCAGCCTGGGAATGTGGAAACACAAGATATAGATTAGTATCTATGAGACACAAACAATGTTGCATCATGAAAGATTCAAATTGAAGTGTGATAACTGTGTCAGCATTTAAATCAACATGTCAACAAGTAAACTAGTGATTCTGGAAAATCAGGTCACTGAAACAGAGAATGCAGTGATGCAGATCTGAACTGTCCTTTAACAATATATATGTTTACAATAACTTTTTAGTAAATTTTCAGGAATGTAATGTAATGATGGATAGCTGTCATTGGTAGTTTTGTTTTCAGTGAAAACATAAGGATAACCCTGTCATCCAAAATTGTGTAGGGAAAAAAGACACTCACTTTCTCGTGGTCTTGTGATGATACATCTGATGTAGGACCCTGTTAAAAGACACAAATGGAATTAACACATGCAGACATTTAAATTAAATACTGCTAAATAAGCTGAATACTGTTCTCTGACATAGGGCTGCTCAAACGGGGCTTGCAAGAAGGGGGTCCGTGGAAAAACGAGGAAAAAAAAAAATTAATGAAATGTGTTTTTACTGAAAGATATGAACAAATGTGCATTTGGTTTGCAACAAATGTTTCTTGAGCAGCAAATCAGCATATTAATGGTGGCTAAAAGTTATTTTTCCTTTTTTTTTTTTTTTTAAATTGTCTTTTTATTATTATTATTATTATTTGTAAAAGATTTTCTGTAAAGCTCCTTTAGAACAATATATGTCAAAAGTCCTATACAAATAAATCTGAATTAAATAGAAAATGTTGTCTAATGTTATCATATGGCATTAAAGACAAAAATAAAAAAAGCATTTAGTATTTTTCAAACAGTTTCTATTGACTTGAAAATTCAGATAGCTGCCTTTATATTTTAGAAACGGGGTCCCTTTACAATGGGATGATCAAATTTGGGGGTCCTAGACATTAAAACATTTGAAAAGCCCTTCTAAAAGAAAAACGGCAAAATGACAGGAGTCTGAAAATCATACTGGTCTCGCTGCTGAAGGTGCACTTTGTCCCATGCCGTGGGGGGGAGGACCCTGCATTCCACCAGCCACAGGAACCCTCTGGCCAGATATCGGACCCCGAGCATCAACAGCTCTTGGATCACGACCTTGAGGAATTAAGAAAAAAAATGTTTTAAATCTTATCAGTAAGAGCATCCTTCAAACAGAATGTTATTTCAGAAAGAAGTATGGACCCAGTAATGGACCCTTTTCACATTTCCGTGTTTCTCAGAAGCGGATGTCATCGTAGTTGGGAAAACTTCTATTGTGGTGAATGCGAGGCTACATTTTAAAGCTTTTTTTTTTTTTGTACAGTTCAACTGACATTGAAATGCATCATCACAGTCTGTGAAAAGGATCCATACAGATATCCATGCCAAGCCAACATATAAAGTGAAACCTCATTTTTAAGTACCTCTTGCCTCCATGGGTGGACCACGCTGCTCCATCATAGGACCTCTAGGTTCTCCCATCATGGGTCCTCCTCTCATGTCATGAGGGCCACGCATGTCTGGGGGCGCCATATGCATGGGCGGCCCCTGATGTTGTGGAGGGCCTCCAATGTAACCATGCCTGTAAGTGAACAACAACCAAAATAAAATGCTTTTATTATGAACTATAAAAAAGAAACAAATGAAAGGTAATCAATAAATTGCCATAAAAGCCTGATGTACAATACCGTTCAAAAGTTTGGGCTCAATAAGCCTTTTTTTCATTCTGGTAAGAAATTAACTCTTTTATTTGGCAAGGATGCATTAAATTGATCAAAATTGATAGTTATATATAATTTCATATTGTAATATTTCACAATATTACAGTTTTACTGTATCTTTGACATGAGACTACTTTCAAAACGATTTTTAAGAAATTATAGACCAATTAAAAAACATTTTTAAAAAATCTTTTCAACAGTAAAAAAACTGACATTTTGTCTAAATGTCTTACAAACATTTTGACTTCAAACATTTATTTTATTTTCTTGACTATTATTTCACATGTCAGGCTTTACAGGGTTAAGCACAATGATTTGTCAATGTAAGCTTTCTGACAATAGTAATGAGACTATTGTGAATATTTTTAGATGAGCTGTGATCATCTAAATGTCACTGCAACAAAGTTAGTAAACATTACCCTGGCTCCACCATTTCTCCAGTGACATTGACCAACGATCCACCTCGCGGGTCATTCGGACCATCGCCAAGAAGGCCTCTGGGTGGGATCCCTGGAGGGCCTTGAGGGGCCCCTCGCATTGGGGCACGTGGGTCTACTATCGGCACTGCGAAAAGAAAGAACATTTACATAAACTGATTTTGAAAAATGTTTTTTTTCGGCTATAGAATCAAAATGATGAAAGAAACTAGTGTCAAAATGCATTACACAAACATTTCAAAACTTGGACATGTCCTTTTATTCAACCAAAGAACATGAATATTGAGATTGTTTTGTCAAGCACATGTTTCGCATGTATGACACCGTTATGATACAACAAGGCAATTCCAAAGTGTCAAGATAATTAGACTGAAGGAAACAAAAAGGTTCCACTTCACGAACAAAAGGATATTGTTTCACCTGTCACAGAGACATTGATAACAATGAGGATTTCAACATCTTTACAAAGTGAAACTCATCAATACTCAGCTCTATTCTGCTACATTGGCACATTCAATTAGGCAGCAAGACTTCACTGTTCAGGATTTGGAAAGGTTACAATAAAAGGTTAAAACTGTTTACAATTTGTTGTCTTTACTCCTCAAGCACTTTTGTTTCAGCGACACAAATCAGAACACACCTACGTTTCAACCCTATTCATGACCACGTGTTAATCAGTGATTAGTGCTGTCAACTGTGCCATTTACAATGTTTTTGGGGTCATTTGTTTGAACAGTTTCACTTTTCTCTCTAGTTTTCTACGTGGTATTTTGCACACGCTCTCTTTGACACGAATGGAAGTTCCACTTTTTGTTTGTTGCAAACTGCGTACTGCTGTCAAATGGTTCAAGTGTGATGTTTAGGGGTAGGCAGAGATAAGTAGTACACTACAAAAGGTGCACGCATCGGTAAGACAATGTGCAGGTGAGACTTTTGACAGGCCTGTTCTGAGCAGACCAGAGTTGTACCCATGATACCTTGAGGCCGATCGATAGCAGCCTGCCCAACTGCTCCCACAGGAGAGTCCTGAAGGTTTCCTGGGTCAGCATTAAGTGAAGAGAACAGGAGAGAGAACTGAGACAGCGTATGGTAGCACTTACAGATATTAGCCAGGGATGCTTGTACTGATGTTAATGGACATGGGTTAGAGTAGTGGTCAATACAGGTTTTTAATTGGCTAATAAAGATACAAATATCTAAGAATCAGGGTGTCCTATATAATGCATATAATTATATAAATGTGCCAATATATAAAACTACATATAAAAGCAAAAGTATATACTTTAAATCTTACCGACCCTAAACTTTAACGTTTTTGAAAAAGTCTCTAATGCTCACCAAAGCTCAAATCTATTTGACCAAAACTATAGTAGAAATAGCAATATTGTGAAATTTTACAATAAAAAAAATAACAACAATGTAATTTATTCCTGTGAACTTTCAGCATCCATTATTCCAGACTACAGCTTCACATGATTCTTCAAAAATAATTAAAATATGCTGACTTGGTGCTTAATTAAAGGTGCCATAGAATGCATTGATACAATATTTTAAATTGTTCTCTGATATCTACATAGAAGGTATGTGGCTTAGGTTTTATATGTCCATTTACAACCCTAGCATTTCTCCCCAGAATGAAACAGTCTGTTATTGGCTTATGTGGAAGGGTCATGAATATTAATGTTGAGCTCTGCTCTGATTGGCTGTTTCACAGTGTGGCAATGTTGAGCTCTGCTTTGATTGGCTGTTTCACAGTGCGGCTCATTTCAGTAGCTCACAGGAAGGAAACACAGTGAAAATATATATATTTTAATACTTTCTCGCGCAGTTATGGGTAATTATACTGTAAATAAAATGTGGGCATCAGGGAGCCGCTATTAATATGCTGGGCATTGAAACTGTTTTCAAATGCACGATCGCGTTTTACTTTCACTTTCGAGATTCACGATCGCAAGTACTGTTTATTCTATGGAGCGGCAGTACTTAACTGTTACCACACATTTTACAAGATCAGATGCTTGTCAGTGGTGCTCAGGATCTGTAAATCATTCGTCATCATCCTCCGTCATCTCTCCTTACTCTGTTTATGTGGTAAGTGAAATCTTATGTACTGTAACAGGCTACAGCTAGCAACGAGCTAACCATGTCCCTTTTGTGGCTCACGTTATTTTATTAGAATGCGTTATTCGCTTTCCGTGCCTTTCTGAATACAGACACCAACCCATCCCTGCACTTCACATCCCCTGCACAGCCTGGAACATAACATTTATTTCCATGATCTGCCGTTTTCGCTGTTGTCCGCGCTTGCTTCTTCATGGCTGGTGGGTGGCCTAGAACATGGGCAGGTATATGCAAATATTGGGGGCGTAACTATTAGTGATCCTGACTGTTACGTAACAGTCGGTGTTATGTTCTGATTTGCCTGTTTTTCAGTGGTCTTTTTTATTCACGAGATTTACATAAGGAGGAGGAAACTATGGTGTTTGAGGCTCACGGTATGTCATTTCCATGTACAGAACACTTATTATTCAACTATGCCAAGGCAAAGACAGTTTTCCATTCTATGGCACCTTTAATACTTATTATTATTACCACAGTAGAAAACGGTGCTGCTTAAAAGTTTTGTGGAAATGTTATATTTTTTAAAGATTCTTTTACTGTCACTTTTGATTCATTTAATGCATCCTTGCTAAAGGATGTATAAAATAAAGTTTAAATATTTTAAAAAAATGTTACTGACTCACAAACTTTTTATCAGTAGTGCACACAAAATGAGTACAAAAATTTTACATTTATATAGACACTGGTAAAATTGTAACACTTATTCTATTTAACACATTCTTATTTAACAAAAAAAATAATGAAATAAAAAATAAAAACACTTTCAATAGCACTATCAATTTATAAAGGCTTTAATTGTGAATCTGACATAAGCAGGAATTTCCACTTCTGTTAGTTAATCTCCCTATACTGTAAGATACAGTCATCGTTTCAAGCAGAGCATCCCCAAATAGTTATTAAGGTGAAGTATGTAATTTTTTTTGTTTATGTTACGCACAATAGTGCCATCTAAATATTTATGGTTGAGCATTCTGACACAACAACACTGACTCAACCAAGTGTTTGAGAAAACGCTTTATGCAATTCCACTAGGTGACACTAGTGATGTAGAAATTACACACTACACCTTGAAGAGATGTGAATGAAAATGAAATCAATACATAAAAGCCTATGTTAGTGCAGCAGACTTGTTGGCCAATACTGCTCACTTGTGGACAGGTTTGGTCATGGCATTAAGGAAGTAGAAACAAATCACATAGTGGTGTCAATTTTTTTCACAATGACTGTGAATATCCTAAATGATATAAAACAACAATGATACTACTTCTAAATTCTGAGCAAATGCTTAAAAAAAATTGCTGAAAAAGCAAATGCTGGTAATCCACTTGCTAAGTGGTGACATAAGAAGCGCTGTTTCCGGGTCCAAGCCTCGACTCGCTTTACTTGAGAATACTATCTCAGCAGCAGTTTATGAGCACTGTTTATTCATATTAAACATTTAAGCCAAACGTTTTCAAACTTACGGTTTACACTACAGTCTCTGTGCTCACAGCGTCCCAAACAAATAATTTTTATATTTATTTATATTTTCATTGTCTGGCTATCTGGGATTTCGGTATGGAGTTAAAGGTTAGGATTATATGTTTTTTGGTAGTATTATAATCACATTGTGAGTGTATATTAGCACCTTTTTGTTGTTTTCTCGTGGTATCTGATATAGCGTTTGGACCCGAAAGCGGTGACGCGTGACGTCAGACTTAACAAGCGGATTGGAAACAAATGTATACAATAAAATATAAACAACAGTCACAGCAATATTAAGTGTCTAATCATGCACAAAGAATTATGAATGCCTAAAATGAATACCTGGTCCTCTATCCATGGGCACAGGGCCTCCTGGAGGAATCCCTATCTGAGGCTGCATCCCACCTGTAGAAGGAGAGACCGAAGGTAAACTGCTATGACTACGCACACAGATACACAAGCACCAAAGTAATCCTAGGACAACTGAGCTTACCAGCTGATCCCATAGGTCCCTGTCCTGGCATTGGTCCAGGTACTCCACCCCCCATCTGTGGAGGCTGCATCATCTGAGGGGCTCCGTTCACATGCATACCTGGCTGTGAGTCACAAGATCAACAGAAGATTACTCATTAGCACAGTGAATGAGAAGAACAGCTTGACTGTCCATGAACTCAACTGAGGCACAATCTGTGAAAGACTGTGAAAGTAAAAGCACAAAAAGACTGAAATACTCTACCATTCAAACGCTTGAGGTCAGTAATAGTTTTTTTTTTTTTTAAAGAAATTAATACTTTTTAGTAATTCTGCATTAAATTGATCAAAAATGATGGTAAAGACATCCATAATGTTACAAATGATTTCTATTTCACATGTGAAATAAATGTTGTTCTTTTGCACTTTCTATTCATCACCGTATCATGGATTCCACAAAAATATTAAGCAGCACAACTGTTTTCAACATTGATTCTAATAAGAAACATTTCTTGAGCAGCAAATCAGCATATTAGAATGATTTCTGAAGAATCATGTGACACTGAAGGCTGGAGTAATGATGCTGACAATTCACATAAATAAATTACATTTTAAAAACATTAGAATAGAAAAAGACTTGTTTTCAATTGTAATAATATTTAACAACATTACTGTTTTACAGTATTTTTGATCAAATAATTGCAGCCTCGGTGAGTATACGAGACTTCTTTCAAAAATTTTAAAATCACAAGCTCGTGTAATAAAATGAACAAGTACTACTATTTAATGCATCTCAAGATACAAGTGATCAGAAAAGGATAAAAACTGTAATACTGACCATTGGTTGAGGCTGAGAGACAGGCACATTGGGCTGAGGGAGCGGCTGGTTAGGTACTGGCACCGCTCCAGGCTGAGGACTTGGGTTTATGGGCTGAACCACAGTTGGACGGTGGAGCATTTTCTGTAAGAATAACAAATGATTTTTCACTTGATCTTTATATCAAAGAGTATCAAAGCTCGCTCTGTCAGATTCCTCAACAGCTTCTTAACTCCAATCTCCCTGTCCCCCTCTGAAACCATGAACACCTCAGCCCCCTCCCCTCAACTCATTGATAACTATTGACAATTTTCCTAAGTGCAATTCTGAGTGTGCTACACACAGGTGAGTGGGCTATACAAACCACCTGTAGTAACGCACTCATCCCACTATATGCACACTAGACACTTTCTATAATCACTCCTTGCTACAAAGACTCAATAGTATAATATATGTTTACTTGTGCATTGCACTACAAAATCATTTTGCACTATGCGCTGCTTCCCCCAAACCTCTCTTCTGCACAACATTTTAATGTACAAAATATATTTCTTTGCACAATTTTATGTGCAAATATCTCTTTTGCACAATTTCATGTACAGTACGTATGTAAAGTTTTTGTACAGTCTCAGTTTATGTGTAGTCAGCTATGTATAGTAGTTATAGCATTTATAGTATATGTAAAGTCAGACGGTTAACTGTTGTATAGCTCTATTATTTTCCTTATACTTGCGATGTTTATGTATGTTTAACTGGTATGTAGCACCGTGGTCCTGCGAGACACGACATTTCGTTCCACTATATGTCCACATGTAGCAGAATGACAATAAAGCTCAACTTGAACATAAAGCTCAACTTACATGGCTTAAAATGCCACACATCCAAAAATAGATTAAAAACTACTGTTACAATCCTTGTTATTTACAAGAATGCTTATTTAAGGAGGTCAATAAGATTTTCTCAGTCTTTTCCATTCATGTACCAAGACACTTTCCATTTCTCTATAGCGCGTTGCTTCAGAGGCAATTCATGATCTTACCAGAGCTATTTCAGGGTCCACAATCCTCATGACCACCTGAGCCTGCAGCAGGGCATAAGCGAGCTGAGGGTTCTGCAGGAGCATGTTCCTGGCCTCCTGGGGACTGTTCTGCACACATAGCTGTAAAAGCAAGAACGGGACGATAAATCTAACAACCTCATTTTTAAGATTTGCAAGGCTTCAAATAAACAATTATTTATACTTTTTGCAAAAATATTTTGCATCCGAAAGTGGAAGCACTTCAAATCTCTTCCCCCATTTACAACAGCACCATAAACTGCTGTACGAGTGTTGCAGCAGCTGGTTGGCAGCAGTAATGACAGACTTTTTTAAATTTAAAGACAGAGCCATAGTCTGTTCAGTAAACCACTGTTTAAATAAAAAGAAAAAAAAAGGTTTTTATTTTTGGGATTTTTCGCTGCCTGCTATACAGAAAATATACTGAACCATGAATTAAAAAAACCAAAGTATGTACCGTTCTGACAATTTCATTAAAACAAATTACTGGAAACAATAAGATTACTAGCAATTAAAGGAATAATCTGCCCAAAAATACTCACCCTCATTTCATTTCAAACCTGTATTGCTCTCGTTTATCTTCTAAATAAAGATAGTCTATTTTTTTTACCAAAACCTGAGAGATTTCTGTGCCTCCATTGAAAGACCACAATTTTCAAGCTTCAAAAAGTTCATAAAAAAATCGAATTATTCCATATTAATCAAGCAGTTTGCTCAAAGCCTTCTGAAGTAAAAGAATGACTTTTTTAATGAAAATATGCAATTTAAGGTTCTATGCACATATAACCATAAATCTACAAAGACACAACAGATTTCTTCTACAAACTTTTTTGCAACTTTAAAGTTTTGGATGAATGGATGAATATCAATAGAGGAACAGAAATTTCTCATGTTTCATTAAAAATATTTGTGTTTCAAAAATGAACAAAAGTCTTACAAATCTGGAACAACATGAGGGTGAGTAAATGATGACAGAATTTTATTTTTTGGTGAACTAATCCTTTAAGTAACTTGCTTTCTACATGTATTTTGGACCCCCTTGACCTGAAACTTCAGTCTTATATTTAACAGGCCACTTTCCTATACTTACCTTCATCTGTTTCATTAGCTCAAACATCTGCTCGGGAGGCAGGCTGGCTACTGCCCTGCTGATGGACTCTGGAGCTTCTTCTGGTGTGCAGCCGTCTCCATACGGGGACTCAATAATTGGAGCTCCAGTCCCCAAACCTGTGGAAACAAGCATGCAGGTCAAACAAAATAGCCATTTCTAATACACAAGATTTAGAAATCAAAAATTCAAACTCCTTTTGGATAGAATATTACACTTCAAAACTCAAACTTACTTTTGAGCTCCTCTTTATTTTTCTCACTAGCAGCGTTATCGACGCGGAGGGCTCTGCCGCTGAACTCTCGGCCATTCAGATTACGCATGGCACTGAGCGCCGTCTCCTGATCCTGGTATTCACAAAAGCCATATCCCTTTGGCTTACCTGTTTCTCTGTCATACACCAACCTGCAAGAAGTTTTTTTTTTCCTTGATCAACACCAGGCCTTGATCAACACCAGGTTTCCTCTAAGTGACCAAAGCATGTTGTTTCAAGCATTATTGTGCATACCTAAAACTGACGACAAGTCCAACCTCTGAGAAGATGTCTTTCAGCTGCTCCTCTGTGGCCTCATATGGGATGTTTCCCACTGTTACCAGAATATAAACAAAAAGGTAAATAAGAAACCATGTTGCAGCATCTATTTTGAAGCTCATCACTTTCTGTTTTATTGGTGATACGCTATTTTTTACCACTTACAACACTGCATCAGTCCATCAATATCTGCAGTAGTTTTTACACCTATTGGTTGTGAGCACATATGTAAAATTTGCAAACAATAAGATTTCTAAAAATAATTTATAAGTCTAGCAAATACATAATGTAATATAAGGTGTTACATAATCTTATTAAAGAGTTTTAGTTGTCACTAACTGTAGGTGAGTGAGGTTTAGCTTAGCAGCTAACGTAATGAAACTTATGAATAGCAGATGCAAGAAACAAACTAACCCAGTCTCTTCATACATACCGAAAACCGAGCGTAACGAGCGGTCCACGGCCGGGTCTCTGGCGGCTGCAGCTGCTGCAGCTGCCGCAGCAACTGCTGAATTCGCCATATATTGAATGATAAAGTTCCAGCTAACACGATAAATGAGCAGCACAGACCGATGAGAAGCTAGAGACCGTGTAGTAAAAATAAAGATGGCGCTACACGACAGGTACGTTGATATTTCAAAATAAGAGTCCGAAGAGTCCGCTTTATCCCGCATGTAGACTAAACTGCTGAAGTATCTCACTGCCAGAGATTTTTTATCGTTATTCAGTGCACAATAAAATTATATAACACTATAAACAACGAACAAGAGAAAAGAAACCAAAAAGGAGCATAAAATATTCAAGACAAAAAATGCATAGTGAATAAAAATAAAAATGCATATTATAAAGCACATAAATCATTCAAATAAAATATTAAGCTCGCAACCAATCAATTTTTTATTATTATTAATAGAATGCATAATATTGTCAATGTACTGCCTGGTTGGGCTTTAGCCAATAATAATTCAAATAACTCAACAATCAACAATTTGTTTGTCTTCCTTAGAATAATATGTGAAGTCAAGAAATACATTTTTCCACTATATGGAGGTTAATACATTTCGGTGTCAGTACAGTAAAATAAGATTTATGTTAACGTGTTAATGCAATGCTCAATTTTTAAGGAATGAAAAGATGTTCTCCAGATGCAGAATTGCATTCTTCACAACTTACACCAAGAACTTTCAAAGGAAACACAACAAGAGTAAATATCTCTGAAGAGTGAAAATCACTACTCAGTGTGGCAGTACAAATGTTTTATATCCACTGACACTTGTTTTGACAACAAATTAAAAATCTTCACAGTGAGAGCTCAGTAGTGCATGTAGGGGGCTGACCTAAACATCAACCTATATGTCTCAGAGAAATTTTTCTCAACCCTGTCGCCCTTAGCTTGCTCACTAGGGGGCTGTACAGCACTATTTTTCTTTTCCTTTCCTTTTGTTTTCTTTTCTATTGTCTGTAAAGCTTCTTTAGAACAGTATTATATTATGTATTACAGTAATACATAACACAGTATGCATAATAATACATAATACAGCTTTTATAATACATACTGTATTATAAAAGCTTTATACAAATTGAAATATTAATTAATTGAAAATTAAAATGTACTTTAAAGTTTAAAGATTTTTCTCCATGCAGATTAAGAAATATGTTTCACATGTTGCACTATATTATGTCTTTTTTCTTCTTTTTTTTGTTGCTGCTTTTGATTAAATTATTTTAACATTTTCTTTTAAATCATTTAAAATGAACACATCACTCAACAATAAAAATCATTTACTTTTACATTTACTGTTTTACGAACCTTGAACGCTCTTCTTTCGTTCTAGGCTATACAAAACACACAGATTTTCAGTTCAAAGCTATTGTTAAGCTATTATATGATTTCAGATGACTTTGTATTATAGACTGTATTGAAATAGCAGCATGAGCATTTCTCAAAAATCTTTTGTTCCACAAAAGTAATGTGGAAAATGGGTTTCTTTGCAAACATAGTGAATCTATTTGCTGTTTTACAACTTGACGTTTTAAAGAACCAACATTATAAAAAAAAAAAAAAATCTGACACTGATGAATCAGAACTTTCTGCTATAAAGTATTGTTTGTGAAATTAAAAAGAATCTCACTACATGCATTGTGTTGTAACCATAGGAGGATTTTGAATTGTTCTTGCAATATACTGTAAACTGATTTTAGCATTTGAGTAACATCATACCGTCTTGTTAGTCCTTTGTTTTGACAGTTCACTTAGTAGCACAGCAGAACCAATAGTTTCTATGTTAAGATATTTTATTTTATTACAGATATATTTATCAAGAACATGTTAATTGTTTTGTTTGTTATTTACTAGCACTGTAAATCATGTAATATGTTCCTTCAGAACCTTGGACAGCTCCAATCCTGATATTAAAACAAGAAATTGCAAAGAAATGATAAGCTATTTAACAATTTTCAGTAAATCTGTTTAGCGATGACAATTTCATCCCCTTTCTTGTATATAAACCACAAATGAAAAGCAGAAAATTGTTTATTGTTCAGCAATTATTCTCCTCATCATTATGAAGAGTGGAAATTTGATACTATAAACAAATTTATCACAACATAGCAGTAATGCTTACAAATGTGGATTAGAGCAACCTCTTTCGGTGTTCTAGCTTATTTTATTTGGCATAAAGATATCTGGAACAAATTCTGTCCATAATTGCCAGAAAACCTTTTTGTTAGTTGCCATTTGATTTGTCTGGAAATTGTCATGGTACATAGAAAGCTTCATATTTAGCCTATAAATGAATGCACATTTCAGCATACTAGGATATCATATGAACAAATCCAATTTCAGTTAAAAAAAAAATTGAGTATCAGTTTCATGTTCATGATGTGTCATTATTAAAACTGGTCAAAGGAAATTTTATTGAGAAATGTATTAAATGTAAGGGAATGTGCACATGCAATTAAATGAGCTCTTGATACACAACCATTGAATATCCATTATTTTTTCAGCCTTTTTAATCCCAGTTATCATTTTATAGAAATCTTCAGCTGATATATTTTATAGGCTTAAAGTACAAAAGGTAGCTACATCTTTGTACCTTTTTTTTTTTTTACCCATAAATAGTGCATATTGGTAAAGGTACATATTAGTACTTTAAAAATACACTTTAGTAGTAAATTAGTCTGCTCTGTTGAAAATTCAAATATAGATTTGTTGGATACTTTTATCCAAATCATGTTACAGTGCATTCAAGGAATAGCCTATATTTTATCAGTTTGTGCTGTCAACATGATCTTGGTGTCGCAGCACAATATTCTACAATGTGACCTATAAGTATAGCATAGGGCAATGATGAAGTCTTCTCAAGTCTACTAATTGGTGACAATTTGTAGAACAGCAGTCAAGCGGAAATGCGTGATGCTGGGTCCGCATTAACAGTAGGGGTCGCACAAACACTATATTTGACTTCACGCTAGCACGCCGCTAGTATGTTGCTTGTCACCGTCATTAACCAAATGATTTTATTTACAGTTTAGCTAATGACGTTGCAATTTGTCTCATTTTTCTACCAAATTATACAAATATGATGTATTTATAACCCTCAGAGTTTCGCCGGCCTTTCTCATATATCTGCATAGAATCAGCGCCATAGACACAGAACGCGTACGTGGTTAATTGAAACCAGTTCACCAGGAAACACTACGATCCTTTAGGTGCCACGACGTCGAGACTACCAAATGTCCACAAATGTAACACGAAAAACGCTTGGTTCCACTGGGGCTCGAACCCAGGACCTTCTGCGTGTAAAGCAGACGTGATAACCACTACACTATGGAACCACTTGTTTTAACTGCTTCGAGCGAACGACACAAAACACACCCACCGCCAAATTAGTCGGTCTCATTACCACTAACGAATTAAACCACCACCTCGAATTTAACAAAGCATAATAGCCTTTGTTTGGGCGTGTTATTGAGGTTGGCAGTTTTCTTATCATTTCACACTTGGTCACTTGCTATCGTTGGTTACATGCATCAGTTCAGACTTTCAGCGGGGTCAGAGCGCCATGCGTTCTCTATGTGGACCAAAATCATCCTGACCAAAGTAGAAGGCAACTTTGTTGTATAAATTGCACTGAATTGTAAACGTTTCTTCTCTTACTTAATAATATTTTTAATTGTAACGTAACGCTCAGTCCACCTATTTAAATGACCATCAAACAGATTTAAAGGCCACTGTGTGAAATTAAATAAATAAAACACTAGACGCTTTGTTAAGCCTGTGGTTGTTGATCTATCTATCTATCTATCTATCTATCTATCTATGTGTCTGCCTGTCTATCAGGATTAATCAGTAAAAATATCAGTTGACATTAAACTATTCTGATTTTTTTCAGATGAATTTTTCAATGACATTGTGGGGATAATATGCAAACAGCTCAATATATTCTCTTCATTACATTGCTTCGGGCAAAATGGGTGCATAAAGCTTGATGCACTTTTTAATTAAAATCACATCACTGTTCCTCATTTTACCATAAGCATTCTTCTGAAAGCTGTTACTTATGTTTGAAGAGTCTGACAAGGGATGTAATCGTACTTTTGTCCAGGTTATTGTAAAAAACATAATATTGTACAGGCATTGGGGGTACTGCACAAAGATAAAAAGCTTGGTAGACCAGAGTGAAGAAACAGTGAAGAACTGCAAAAGACAGTCACTCAATCATGGCAATTTCTTTAATTTACACCCCTAGTGTTTGAATTCTTTAACAGCTCTCAGTTTCTAAAAGATAAGCAATTACCCTGCTACCACAGGCCCGTGTAATGTGCAACGTTTTCTCCTTGGTTTCACTCCCCTTAAGACCCTGCTCTCTAATTTGATAGCATAGCCAAAAAGCTAAGACAGTGCAGTCAAATGCACACACACAAAAATTGACGATTAGTCACTAATTGCTTTTTTTCCCCTGGAACTTAAGTCTCTGCCATTGTTAGTTATAAATAAATACCTGCACTATTTAATTGCTGCTGCGTTTGTATCAATACAAGAACCTCTTCAGTGTAGCAGTTACAGTTCCATTAAAAATAACTCTCTTTGTAAGCCCCCTCTTGTTGCAGATGTGAGATGTAATGTCCAAATAATGAGAAATTAGACTGTAAATAAGAGAAATAAAGCTGCAATTACATGATGAACACATAATGTATATAAAACATTGCAACAAGGTACCACAACAATATTAAAGCTGCAATCAAGTGTTCTGTTTTAGATTTCTTCATTTATTTCACCTTGTATGAGTTTTATCTAGCTTAGTTGGAGGCCCCTGGCAGTCTGGGGCCCTATTGTCCCAGTCCATTATCTATTGCATCTGCTTTTGAGTAAACCACAATGCAGTTCCTTACATATGTATTTCACATTCAAAATTGTACGAAAAAAAAATAAAACCAACAAAAGGGACCACATATGAAGGCTTTTTATCTGAGAAAGGTTTTTATTTTATTTTTTAAATGGTTGC
The DNA here is from genome assembly GCA_021397915.2 of Tor tambroides. Classification (NCBI taxonomy): domain Eukaryota; kingdom Metazoa; phylum Chordata; class Actinopteri; order Cypriniformes; family Cyprinidae; genus Tor; species Tor tambroides. The sequence goes on from JAFVLL020026112.1 coordinate 142,691, forward strand.
ATATGAAAATCGTAGAAATTAGTCAACTCATAAATTGTGTCCAACCTTATAGCTAAGTCTGTTTACCTGTATACAGGAGCACTAACCAGATAGGACTCCGGAAGAAGTCAGAGGAGCGTAGCTCGTAACCAGTGCACGCGGCTAAGAAGCCTGGTCACCTGTGGGAAACAGCCGGCTTTAGGACCCAGCGTGCGCGATTTTCCTCTCCAGCTGCTGCGGCGATGAGGGAAGATCGCGGGGAGAAACCCAAAATTCACAGTGTTAAATCCTCCACTGAATCATACTATCGGACGGTGACGAAAACAACAGGCACAGGCACTTCCCCCTGCATTTGGATGGATACGTCAAGTTCAGAGGCATAGGAAAACAGTTTGGGGCCGTTAAGGTAAGGCTGCGCGATTCCATGCGATTAATAACAAAGGCGCTATACTGGCGAGCGAGGGGGCATTAAAGGGGGCATTGCACAACGCAATGGAGGGCGACAGTCAACTCTCTAAACTTTGCACTTGTACATGAGTGCATCAAAGTCCTAACATCCAGTCATGACGAGATCTAACTATCCGAAACGGTTGGATGGATGAATACAGTGCAAAGACAACATGCGGCAACATTTGAAAATATATGGACAATGTTGTGTCCTAAACTGACCGCACGCGATCACAATAGCCAACGTCATTATGTGCGTTAAGGCCTACGAAAGTGATGCATCGCGCAAATGCGCGTTAATTCATGGTGCAATAAGTTTGGATATCTTTTGCATCCCCTCAACCTGCCCACTTCATGTGCTCTCTCCCACCCTTGCGACATTACCTCAGTCATGTAGTGGAGCATGTACCGGTCAGACACCCCCAGTTTGCACTGTTGCACGGCCTTTCTGTTGTCATTTCCCGTGCCAGTTCTTTTTAATTGTGTTTTGAAACTAAGTTGTAAATGTTGCCCAAGCGATGACGCTCATTTGCAGTCACCTCAGGCCTGTTTAAAGCAGCTAATGGTGGCTGGAAATTGAGACTAATCAAGTAAAACTTTTCAGTATCTCACAATAGGCCATTTCTTAATGTTAACGCGTTAATGTGTCAGCTTTCATGCATAGATAGATAGATACATACATGGTGCATTCACGTGTAGAGGAGCATGTGTGGCACGTTCGTCTTGTTTACAATATTTTAGCTTTTAATAATGCAATTAGTCCTCGTTGCAGTGACTGCGCCTGTCTGATATAATTGCCTTACTCATATGTTGCAGTCACAATTAATACCCTGTATTTTTACGGCAACATCAGTGTTAGAGCCTCAAGAAGACGTGATGCTCTCAGCGCAGTCTATGGGGTCAGTTTGCATCGAAGCAGTTATGACAAAAATAGGTCATCGGCTAAAAATGTTAAAATTCTCATCTGTTTGCATACATGTGTTTCAGGAGAAGCAATACAGGAAATTTGTATGATATTACATTATTGTCCGATGACGATCCAGTGTCATTCTCTGCATTTTTCTGTCGGAATAAACGTCTATTTATTCTTATGCTAATCATCAAACGTATGAGCGTCCCCTAATTGAACAGAACTTCACCGGATTATAGACTGTATTACATACGCAGTCATTCAATCATAATGTCATGGTCTGGCGAATCTCCGGTGGCAAATGCATTCAAATGGCAGCTTGAGGTAACTTTGCGAGTCAATGTGTAATCTGCTGCTCAGTAAGACTTCATCTGAAGAATTGACTGAGACAGGGACAATGACAATGATTTGGTCTTGAGATATTCATAACAATACATTGGTTTCTGAACATTATGTCTGTATATGGCCATTGTGATTTACAGAAAAGATCAGGCTTAAGCTGAAAAAAAGTTGGACCGCAAGTGATGAATATTGTCATCATCTGACTGTGGTGCTCTGAAAGATGCTTCAACCTCTTGGAAAGATGTTATTGTTTTGTTTGGTTGAATATATAAGATCAAATTGTGGAATATTGTCAATATTACAGGTTTTGCAGGTTTGCACGATGTTGGTGCAAATTTGTTAATATTTTGTGAATAAGCAATTGTATGAATATCACAGTGTTAAATAGAGCAGAAAAAAGACCTTTAGGATGTAATAAAGAGTGTTTGGCTGACAGGTTGAATCACACTGTGTAGATTACAATTCACAGTGTCTGAGGCTGAAAAGTAAGGGTTGCTTGTTAAATCCAAGATCAAAGAAGCCAGCGAATGGCTACTGCACAGCTGATGGACCTGATTTAGCTATCATCATGCCCATTGTCTTGTCTTTATACAAGGAAGATAACCCCAGATTGTTTGTGCATCGCTGCTGAAAAAAGTGACTGATTATTTCGAGATAACCACGACAGACAGAAAAAAAATTCTCTTAAATTGACCTAATTTTAAAATATGACAAGAACAGACTTTATAGATCCACAGGAGAATGATGTTTGTATTATTTAGTCATCATCATATCCTTAGAGAGCCTGTGTTTTTACTTAAAATGAAAACTGATATGATCCGTTTTCTTGTTTTCATTATTCATGAAGCATGAATTTTTAAAGAATAGCATAATAATTAGAAATAAATCTTGAATTCATCCTATTTGAATGTCAAAAATCGATTGAACGCCAGGCCATCTATGAGCTGAACCAATCTAATGAACTTATTTCTAATGCTGTTATGTCAAGGTGGTTCTTGTATTGTCTCCAGGTCTTTTTTGCATGAAATAATCAAAGAAAACTTTTCACTCTTTGTTCTTATAAGTGACATGATTTATAGCCTTCAAACGAGGGAAACTGCTAAGCTACTCAGTGGATTCAGATGTTTCAGGAAAAATAACAGAAACATTTGCTCAAGATCATCTGAAGAGTAACCTAGTAACAGTCCAGCACTGTTGAATCTAAAGAGATATTTTGCAACAGCTGATGCTAGTGGTCACCTGACAAAGTTGAAGGTCAGCGGTGGGTTTTTGAGAAGTTAAAAAAGGGTAAATCCACCTGAGAATCACAAAATCTATAAAAGCATGATTCCCATTCACCTGAAACAGATTTGGCTACACGATATCGTTTAAATTTAACTTATGTGTTAAAGATCTTCTTGTGTTATGCAGCATGTTTTAGCAAAGAAGTCGGGGCTTCTCATTGTTAGAATCTGTTTAATTTAGGCTAGAAATATAAACATCTCGACCCATCAGTGTGCACCTTTAGTGAGGAAATTCATGTGCATCTACTATCGACGATCGATCCTCGGCTGTCCTGTAGTGGACATCAGTCTCGTGGCTCTATCGAAATAGTTCGAGACCGAGCAGGGTTTTTATTAATTCCGCTGCAATGTTTGTCTCAACTCTGTTTGTGCCGGCCCACGTGTGCGAATTTGAAAGCGAGATAATACAAACACGCACGTGCTACTCGGCGACCCTCGCGTGTTGGGTCCGAGAGCAACGGTTTAATTGAGAGAGAGGGTGTATTTTCACTTTGTTACTCGGGTAGGGTTTGCAGTTTAGCGCACCGTTGCGATCCCCTTTCCCCTTGAGCGGCTGGATTCTCGCGGTGCATGCTGGGACCTGCAGTCCTCGCTCCTCCCTTCTCAGGGCGAACGCGGTCAGGGCGTGGATGTCGGAGCACTACAACTCCCACACGACCTCGGCTCCATCTGCCCCTCTCTCTCTCCCACCAGACCAGAGACAGAGAGATACGGTACGAACCCCCCCGGACTTTCAGAACCGAAAATCGTCGAGATTAGTGAACTGCGAGCGACAAGAACGGAAGACCGGATTAAAGCCGCTATCTTGATGCGCGAACATCTTCCAAATGTCGGTCAAACGGGTTGGTGCACGTTTGTACAATCTGACATCGTTATTTGGCTCGCTAATTGCCTTTTGGAATTATTCGCGGCTGTATAGACGAAGGAGTCGGTTCTGGGGCTGTGGCATGTCATAACAGTTGGATTGTTGGAGCTGCTCCGCTATGGAAACATTTCGTGTTGTACGGTGGCAGAGTAATGCAGACCGAGTTGTTAGAGGGGAGACTTCGCTGCGCAGGGATCTGAAAATCGCTCCTTCAGTTTCGTACACCTTGCTCCGTACGAAATAACGCTCTCCCCGCGTGTCACGCAGCACAAGTGACGATAATAATAAGGAGCGTACGGAAAACTCGGCGACCCTATTAGTTTCCAAACACTCCTCGAGGGTAGTGTGGAGAGAGACAGCCAAAGTACGTTGTTTCATCCAGCCTAACGTTAAATGTGCTCGTGACATTTCTCTGGCCGTGTATTTTGTCTCGAGTTCTAATTCAGACGTCATAGCTCGGCTCGCGCTTAGCGAAAAACCAACGGTCACTTTATAGTTTGACAGGATTCGGCCAGTACGAACGCGTCGGTTAGTTTGACTACATTGTGGCCACACGGACCGTGTAGGCTTTCGGTTCTTTCTCCGAAAGAAAACGTCTATTTCGGCTAATCCCCGATCGCGGGACCTACATTTTGTTGTTTTTGTGGGTGAACATCGGCGATATTTATCACTGACTCCCATTTCAGCACGCGAGGCGTTTCGTGTCACCTGAGAGTCCCTTGTATTGTGTGATACGGGTTTTTAGTAGCTCCAGCCAGAACGAGCGAGTGGGTTGGTCAGAGCAACAAACATTCTGCTCTGTTTTAGGACGATGCTCTGTCCTAATATTAAGCTTGCTGTGGATACGTGACATCAGCTGGTCATCGACTGCTTTTCTGCATCATCCTTTGTGCATAATATGAGCTCCGGGCTGCGGAGCTCCGACAGACTGACCAGGAGACCGCGAGTGTGCTGAGCTCCGGTCTAGAGAGGAGAGACGATGCTTATTTCCTCGTCTCCGTTTATCATTGCGTTGGTAACCCCATTCAAAGGAACGAGGGCTGAAGAAAAACACGGGCTCCCACTCCCACTGTTCCTGCGTTTTCAATAATTGAGATGCCTCAAGATGAAAAATGTCTGCACGAAAATGATCGGTTCTATCTTTAGCAGCAGATAAAATCACGCGTACAACACATCATAAACTTTCCAATCATCAGACTTTCGCTAAAGGCCTATACGGCACGGTTATGCTACACAGGTACTTTAAGTATACCGACATCAGTTGAATCTCATTTGAAGTCAGAAATATAAGCAGATCGTATTTTAGGACAGCTGTCACCTGTATCGACAACGTGGAGCTGCTGCGCTCACCTGCATTCTGATGCGAAACAAGAGTTTACGGTGTTTATGTTGTTTGCGTTTGAGACTTGGGTATTTAGATTTGGTTAATTGTGATGGTTATGTATGCAGTTTGATTTTCTGAAGTAATATCTGGTCTTAATCATGTCATTCTTTTTAAATTAAGAACGTAACCTCGAGAGACATCGGGGGTGATTTCGTCTCGAATGCAACAATGTGCAACTTCAATTAGAGTTCAGATTTTATTTGTATTTAGGGTTTCTACCAACATGAAAATCCATAAGATACCAAGGAATTTTAATTGACATTTCCAGCTACATGGCAAAGTCATTAAAATGTATTAAAGTCATGGACATTGCTATAGTGAGTTTAAGTTTTTCTATTTTATGCACTGCTCTAAAATATTACATTGCCTATGTGTAGTAAAACCAGAATTGACAGTCATATTCTGCAAAAATAATTAAGATCATTTAAATCTATTAATTTGAAAAGCTATTATCTGACATAGAAATGGAAATCTACCACCACAATCTTTAAAAATCCTTATTCACTAAAAATGCATGACTGGAAAGGTCATGGAAATTAATTTGTCAAAAAGTGTGGAAACCCTGTATTTTGATTTGATCTGTTGGTCTCTGATAGGAGTTTTGCAAGGCCCGACACGCAGCGCTATTGGAATTACATTAAATCACAGCTTGACCACCTCATTATAAGCAAACATTTTAGTAATGCACACTCTGTGACTGTGGACATGAGATGCTTTGCCTTTATCAAATGTCGGTAAAGAGTAAAGCGCCTGTTAGACACAGCATCACATTAATGGTTGCTTTGTTTTTTTTCTGCACTGTTGATGTTGTCTTGATCTACTGCAGTTTGTCCCACTGAGGTAATGAGGCAGTAAAACCAGCAACAACTTTTGCATGGCCTTGCATCCTTTATCCTCAACCTTTGGCATTTATGGCCTCTTTTGCACTCAACCATTCCCCTCCATTGCGCTGTGTGAGGTTTTGGGATCTGATCAGTATTGGGTGCTCTGCTTCTTTAAAAAGGGGGGTCATTAGAGTATGCAGGCTTTGACCACCCCGTCGTCACATGCAATGTGGGTTAAGAGGATGTTGTTGCAGTGAAAACTGTCCCTTCAGCTGTGGAAGCTGACGATTTTGCTCCTCTCTGTTTAACTGAGTTTTCAGTGTTTAGGCACTCCCTTACATACTCGAAATTGACTTACTCACAAACTCAGAGAGAGTCACAGGTCAAACTCAGCGTTTTCACAATTTAGTCTCTCCTTCAGCAGAAGATGACAGCATGCATCTGCAAACGTGTAATTAAAAATGTAAATCGCTGGAATATGTAGCGGGAGATCATTGTATTTTTTAAAATCTGTTATTTAAATCTGAACACTGTAAGTATAATATCTATTCCTACTCAAGTTGTGGTCTGAAGGAAATTGTGACATCTTGACTAAGGAAACCTCTGTTACTCACAGGAAGTTTCCAGCCTGTCTCATATCACTGACTGTAGCAAGAGAAGGGATGTTGTGGCCTCATGGTTAGAGTGTCAATTTTGTCAGATTACAGGGATAGAGACATAAAACATTTTCATTGATCATAATTAAAGCTCATCTATGTCCATCTTTTGTTGAAATTATAGAAGTGTTCATTTTTGTCATTTTGAGTCGAGTCGGTTGGATTCTTTTTCTAACAAATGGGAGGAACTTTTGAAAACCCTAACTGGGTGACTAGAAATGTTTCATATCACTCAAAACAATTTTGAAAGTTCTTGAAGTAATGTGCATGATACATGCAGTTCTGCACTACTAATAGGGATTATCAGTTGTAAGAATGTCAGGTGAATGTATAACCAACTGAACTGTTTTTAATGAATGTGCTAACAAGATTTCAGTTGCCTCTTAGTTCAAATGCCTCTTTGCGATGTGTAATGTAGACCGCAATCTACATTTTACATTTGATTTAGTTAATGAGGTCTGAGTTGACCTTGGCTGAACTACACAACATTTATCTTCTGCAATCAATTATTAGTATATTAAGGAAAAAATGATTAAGTGAAAAATCAACATCATGGCTTACGTATATATGGTTCTGTGTAATGAAAGATTTAAGACTTTTAAACACAAACATTTAAACATTTAAGACTCTAATTTTAATGTTCCAAGTTTTTACTTTTTGTTTGAAATAATTCTATATACTCAATTAGTGCAATTTTTAAGTTGACAATTATCTATTTCTACTACAGAACTGTACACTACCCAGAGGAGAATCCCATAAAAAGTCACTTGTCCACTCACACTGAGTAATGTGTTGAGAAAACGCCTATGCAGGTAACATATATTTCATTGTTATGGTCCCCCCTCTTTCATGATCTTCGTAGCTTTCACCCTAAGTCAAACCTAACTCCCTGTTTTTCTGATCAGGTGGATCCCTCACCAATGAATGTAGGGGATGGAGGGACTGTGAGCAGAGAGAGCAGTGCCCCTACCCAGGTGTCTGAGAGCATGGTGGGGAATCCACAGCAGACACTGCCTCTTGAACTTAGAGGTGACATACCTCAAAGTCAGCAGAACAAGCTGAGGGCAACCACAGACTGCAAAACGCCCGATGTCTGCTCTGAAGCCAGCAATTCAAATCATTGTCCCCCAGGTCCCCCATCCCAACCTCACAGCAATGTGTTCAGCACTGATCCCTTGAGCACACCGTTGCCTGATCGGACTGAGGTTTCCAAAAGCAAGATTGACGGTGCTGGCATCTACTCCACTCACCAGTGGCCTTGCGGTAAAAAGGTCACCACAGAGGACCCTGTGAACTCTGTTCACTCTAGTATAAACCTAAACAAGAAGACTAACGCACCAGCACCAGCCCAGCCTGTGATAAGCGTTCCTTTGGGGTTCCAGTGCTCCACGCTGTTTAAACCCGGTCAGCCTGTTGCTTTCCTTCCCCCCTCCAATTTTTCTTCTCCTCTCTGTAAGATTACATTGCCACCAGGGTTAGGTCAGATTGCAGCACTGAGAGAGGCCACTGCTAGTCAGTTTCAAAAGGACTGCACAGCACAAAGCTCTTGTTCAAGTGCGCCTATGCTCAAAACATACCCGTATCACTTTTCCGTGGGGAGAGGACCTGGTGCTGAGAAGAAGCCTCAGTCTTCAGGATCCAAAGTCAGGTGTGACTCTTTGTCCAAGGGCTTTCAAGGTGGAGCTGAGCATAAAGCCACAATGTCCTCTGTAGCAGCCCCAGCTCTAGCCCTTCCAGTACAGCAAGCCACGCAGGGCTCAGCTCCACCAACCCGTTACACCATCTCTCCCACTGCTGCCATCTGCTGCAGCCCGGCTCTGGCGAATATCACCGCTCAAAGTCGGCTGCTTAGCCTTGTAGAAAAAGGTTCGACATACCGAGGTACCGAAAAAACCTCGTTGGCCTATCTGAAACCAAAAACTCTGTCCACTCCAGAGGAGCACAATGTTTCCTGCCCCGTTGAGTCAAGGGACGTGCCCCTTGATCTGTCTGCAAAGTCCAAGCGACAAAAAAGCATTAAAGATGCTCAGAACAGCCCATTGGTGGCCACGGAGCATCATTCTGCAGAGTCTCATCAGAAAAATGTTGCTGGTCCAAAAAAGGTTCATTCTGCTTCCTTTGGATCATCCAGTACATATGACACCCAAAGAAATGGTGCAACTCAGAAATCGTCTTCAAATCTAACTAATCACCATGCTTTGGAACCCAACGCATCCTGGGCCAGAGGCTCATCTCCTGGTTCCTTGAATAATCTCTCTGGTACATATGTAGGAGTGGCAAGCCCCATTCTAGCATCTACTTTACGTAGCAAAGATGGAAAAAGCGCTGCTTTTGTTGAAGATCTTCAGACATTTGCCAAACAGGAAACCATCTCCATCATTGACCAAGGAGAGCAGCCGGTCTGTAGAGAGAGGAAAGCGCCATTTGCTGTTAAAGGTGCCCGGCATAATAAAGCTGGAAAGCTCTCGACAGGTACTCAACAAGGGTTTTTATCCACCCAATTATGTGCTACAGCAAATTCACAGCCCCACCAGAAATCTGTTGGGGGAAAGGGAGGCACCCTGTTTACACCTCCAGTTAAATCCTTGTGGCAGCCACCTTGTGTTCTTTCCCAAGGAACATCCCTGCAGAAGAGACCAAGTCTGACTCAAGCCCCAAAGACGAAGAGCACCCTCGGTTGTGAGAGAGCCCTGTTCCATAACTCCCTCTTAAGCCCAACTAAAGTAGAGGATGAAAAGTGGGAGAAGGCCAAATCCCCCCTGTCTAACCTGGAGTCGATAGTGAAGCAGAAAACTCTCGAGACCACTGTGCTTACTGGTGAGAACTACTGTAATCTGTCTGCTGTGGGATCCAAGAGGCCTGAGGTAGCCAGTGTGCAGAACAGGTGTCAGGAGTCCACATTGCAGCAGACCCTTACTGCTGGTTCTCCTCCATTCAGGGCCATAGAAGGACAGGTCATCAAGTCAGACAGAACCTCTCCACAAACAGATGCCATAGCAGCTCTAATCAGACCGGACATCACAACCGTTCCTGTGCCCAAGGATAAGGGACGAGAGAAACAAGCAAAACAGACAGAAAATCAAACATCCAATGGTAGACAAAAAATGAAATCTAGTGCCCCTGGTAAAAGGAGTGCTCCCCGTGTTAAAGGAGAATGGAAGGAAAGGAAATTGGCTCAACAGTTTGAGGATGAGACAGCAAAAGAGGAGAAGGCATCAGAGAGGAAGCTTTCTTCTCATGTTAAGGTAGAAGGGATAGCCTTATCCCTCCTTCAGAGCCAGACCACAGAAGCAAAAGGAGAGGCAAAAATGAATGGAGCCAAAGAGGAGATACCTTCCAAAGGAAAAGTATCCACCACCAAACAGAAGAACCTGAAAAAGCCTGCCAAGGAGAAGACTCCTTCTGAAGTGCAAAAAAAGACAGTAACTAAGAAGCAAAAAGATAAAGACAGTCCATCAGTCAAGCAAGGCCCCTCCCATAAAAAGGTAAGCTTTATTTAATCTGGACATTTAGTGGTTCATTTTTATTATGTTCTTTGCAATAGATTCGGCGTCAGTGGCATAAGCCATGACTGATGACATTAAAATTTTCCTTAATTCAGTCTAAGGGTGGGAGTATGACCAAAATCTGATATCACAGCATGAGTGATTTTTGTCACATGGAAAATATATAACAATACAATAATTCTGCTGGAAATTAAGCAAATAAAAAAAAATAATTTTAAAACCATGTGATAACGTTTGCACAGTGCAGTCCATTGAATACTTGAAAAACAAAAGGTAATTTCTTTCATTTGATTATTTTCTGTTTGTTAGGTATAAGTAAGAAACGGATTCACATTAAATAGCATTTGAGTTCAGTGTGATTGAGTTCTGAGTGTTTGAGCCATATTCAAAAATTCTGTATCATCATGATGCTCAGCCTTCATGCAGTCTAATGTCAAGATAACTGTAAAGCAGAGATACCCAAAACAGGGCCTGCTGGCCAAATTTGACCCCTGATGACCTTTGATTTGGCCTTTGATGTCATACTACAAAAAGGGGGAGATATATATATTTCTGCATTAGAATGTAGAGAATATAAGTGAATTGGACTTTAAAAAAAAAAGTAAATATTAATATAATGTACATTTACTTTTCGCCCATGACCCTCAGTTCTAGACCCTCAATTTGGCCATCTTTGCTTTAACAGACTGTTCAAAATAAGTTGGGCTGTATTGACCGAATCCTGTACCACAGTCAGTCATTTTGATTTGTCAGTCAATTTTCTCTTAGAATCAACAAGACATTGCTAGAGGATTTTAAAACAGAAATAGAAAGCTTGTCCTTTGTTAATTACAGGAGCTTATATTATTCTTTTTTTTGGTGCTTGTGGAGTTATTCTGGTTATGAGTTTCCAATGTAATTGCTGTATATTTTTTTTTATCCATGTAAACAGGTATATGGTCATTAATGCAAATTTAGCAAATTTAATTATACTAGTTTAATGTTAACATGATGTTTAAGTCTTGTGCTTATACTTCATTTGAATAAGTGTGTTTTGGCTTACACAATTCAGCTACATAATGGGAAGTTTTTTTGAAAATTCTGGTGGGAAATTAAAATAGTTCACATGTAATTATTGTGGGAGTAGCCTAGTGACGTGCGTTCTGCTGTGCAAATGAGCTGCGTGAATCTGAGCCCTTTGAAAGCACTTGGTGAGAGATGATGGCATTACCACTATGAGCTAGTGATGGTTTTATAGACAATTCAATTTTCCTGTGAAATTTTTGCTTTGCTTAAATAGCCATTAATCTAAATTACAAATATGCGTGTGTTATTGAAAGACAAAATGTTCTGTTATAATTTTGTTCAACACATTATATTCTACTTCATCAGAAGAAAGATGCATTGCCTGGAGTGGGAAAAAGTGTGCTGAAAGACGGAACAAGCCCAACCCCTAAAGTAGGGAGAAAGACTCGCAAAGGGAAAAACTATCCAGCTAATATGGAGCACTCTGACTCAAACAAAATAGGTACTGACCCAGCTCATAGTTAAAGTAATAGGTTGGTCCTTTACTCACTGTCATGTCGTTCCATACTTATCTTCTGTATTAAAAAAAAAAGATGATTTCAAGCAGGTCTTTGTCTTACAACGATGGGTCGAAGTGACCCTGGTTGTTAATCTCCCAAAGTGACAAAAGAGGCCAAAAAAAAAATGAAAAAAGAAGAGTCAGTGAGGTGAACTCTTATTCGTGAATGAATCAGTTTGATTTGTGAATTTCAGCTCAAAAGAATTCTGGTTCTCAGGTTCAGCTCGCACACTTAATGATTGGTTGCATAATTGCTGGAATACAGCACACAACTAGCGTACAACTTTATTGGGTTTATTTTGTCATTTTTGGAGCTTAACAGCTGTGGTCACTGCACACAGGTTGTATGGAAAAGACCTGCATAAAAGTTTTCACCACAATATGTGACCCTGGACCAAAAACCAGTCATACACTGAACA
>JAFVLL020026112.1:154969-166940 GCA_021397915.2 Tor tambroides
CCAATGAGGAGATACCTTCCAAAGGAAAAGTATCCGCCACCAAACAGAAGAACCTGAAAAAGCCTGCCAAGGAGAAGACACCTTCTGAAGTTCAAAAAAAGACAGTAACTAAGAAGCAAAAAGATAAAGACAGTCTATCAATCAAGAAGGCCCCCTCCCATAAAAAGGTAAGCTTTGTTTAACATTTAGTGGTTCATTTTTATTATAGTCTTTGTAATAGATCGGCATCAATAGCATAAGCCATGATTGCTTACATTAAAATTTTCCTTAATTCAGTCTAAGGGTGGGAGTATGACCAAAATCTGATTTCACAGCATGCGTGACTTTAATGTCACAAGGAAATATATGACAATATAGTAACTTCTGCAGGAAATTAAGCAAAAAAAAAAGGTTTAAAACCATGTTGTAATGTTTGAACAATTCAGTCAATTGAATACTTTAAAGATTTATTTAATTTGATTAGTTTCTGTTTGGTACTTGATGTGCAAAAAGTGCAAATGGTATAAGTAAGAAACGGATTCACATTAAATAACATCTGAGTATAGTGTGATTGAGTTATGATTGTTTGAGCCATATTCAAACATTCTGTATATATCGTCATAATGCTCAGTCTCCGTGCAGTCTAATGTCAAGATAACTGTGTAAAGCAGAGATGGCCAAAACGGGGCCTGCTGGCCAAATTTGACGCCTGATGACCTTTGATTTATATATACTGTATATGTGTCTGCATTAGAATGTGGAGAATTTAAGTGAATTAGGCTTATTATAATATACATTTACTTTTCACCCATGATCCTCAGTTCCAGACCCACAATTTAGTCACCTTTGCTGTAACAGACTATTCAAAATAAGTTATTGTATGTATAACTGTATTGACATAATCTCGTACCACAGTCGCTCTTAGAGTCACCAAGACATTGCTAGAGGATTTTAAAACAGAAATGGGAAGCTTGTCTTTTTTTTAATTACAAGAGTTTAAATTATTCTGTTTTTAAGTGCTTGTGGAGTTATTCTGGTTATGAGTTTCCAATGTAATTCCTGTTGGTGGTTTATCTATGTAAACAGGTATATGGTCATAACTGCAAATTTAATCATACTAGTTTAATAGTACTAGTATGATTAACATTATGCTTAAATCTTGTGGTTCTACTTTGTTTGAAACAGAGAATTTTGACTTACACAATTCAGCTACACAATGGAACATTTTTTGGGAAATTCTAGAGGGAAATTAAAATAGTTCACATGTGATTATTGTGGGAGTAGCCTAGTGACGTGCAGTCTGCTGTGCAAATGAGCTGCGTGAGTCTAAGCCCAGTGAAAGCGCTTGGTGAGAGATGATGGCATTACCACTATGAGCTAGTGATGGGTTTATAGACAATTAGATTTTCCTGTGAAATTTTTGCTTTGCTTAAATAGCCATTAATCTAAATTACAAATATGCATGTGTTATTAAAAGACAAAATGTTCTGTTTTAATTTTGTTTAACACATTATATTGTACTTCATCAGAAGAAAGACGCATTGCCTGGAGTGGGAAAAAGTGTGCTGAAAGATGGAATAAGCTCAGCCTCTAAAGTAGGGGGAAAGACTCGCAAAGGGAAAAACTGTCCAGCTAATATGGAGCACTCCGAATCCAACAAAATAGGTACTGATCCAGCTCATAGTTAAAGTAATAGATTGGTCGTTTACTCCCTCTCATGTCGTTCCATACCTATCTTCTGTATTAAAAGAAAGTTATGTTTTTATGCAGGTCTTTTTCTTACAAGTCGAAGTGACCCTGGTTGTTAATCTCCAAAAGTGACAAAACAGGCCAAAAAAAAAGAATGAAAATAGAAGAGTCAGTGAGATGAACTCTTATTCGTGAATGAATCAGTTTGATTCTTGAATTCTAGCTCAAAAGAATTCATGCACTGATCTGGTTCTCAAGTTCAGGTCGCTAACTCAATAGCTATGTTTCCATCTAAAGATTCAAATTTAACTTGTGCGCAAAACTGGAATATCGCATAAAACATTTGCCTATAAAGCACAGTTTGCATTCAACAAGTCAAAGAGAACAAAATCGTCACTTCCTGATAAACTGGCACTATATATCACTAAGAAAAGTAGGAGTAGCCGCTTAATATAATAATTTTCATATATAATGAATTACTTGAGCCTCAGATCAAGCAGGAGAAACACAATAAATGCAGTCATTGCTTTCGGGGGTGGATTTCTACTGTTTGGGAATGCAGTTGTGTAAGACAATAAAACAGAAATACTTTGATGACAGACTTTGCTCAGTCATTTCAGAACAACCAAAACAACATTTCAGATGCTGTGCAATGAGATCGGTCTGCTGGTTAGTCAAGTTATCCCGTCCCATCGTGCAAAATCACATGACTTTTTTGACTTTTTTGAATTTATTGGGTAAATGTGTTTCCATCATAGTTTATGCGCATTTTTTCTTATCGGATAAAAAGTTAATCCTACTCCATTGTGCGCGTAGGTTTTTATGTGCATTTTTAAAATTTATGCGCATCTCGGCGTTTCCATCCAGCATTTTTTTTTATGCTATATTCCAAAATGCGAATAAAATAGGTGGATTGAAACATAGTTAGTGTAATATTGGAATTTAGCAAACAACTGGCGTACAACTTCGGTGTAGGGCTGGGCGATATATTGCATGCGATTGTCATGCACTTCTCGTCAGTAAAGCCGGTTCCGTGATTAGCAGTAAATCTCCATCACCTGTTTTCAAATGGAGCGACATTTAATACACAGAGCAGAGCGGCATTTAGTACGTTCACTGACAAGCTACACAATATTGTGTTCATTATCGAAGGCGATTCATCTGCGATAATGAACGCGATATGCACATGATCATCGCATTTGATATATCGCCCAGCCCTACTTTGGTGTGTTCATTTTGACATTTTTTGAGCTTAACAGCTGTGGTCACTGCAAACTTGTATTGAAAAGACCTGTGTGAAAGATTTCACCACAATATACCAAAATACAGGTTTGAAGCGACAAAAGAGTAAATGATGACCGATTTGACATTTTTGGGTGAGATGTTTTTGCTTTTGTGTCATATGTAAGGCAATGGAATGGTTTCCCAAATATTAGAGTGTTTCTCATGGATAATTCTGAGTTCTGTCACCAGTCACTGATTCAGAGAACAGTCCATGCAGAAGTTCTCAGGTTGACAGAGATTCAAGCTCTCTCAGCAGTCCAGGCTGGCCTAGTAAGGAATCAGACTCCCAGGAGGAGGCCTCTCCGCGGCTGAGACGAGGGCGCAGACGGACTGATGAAGCGTTGCTCCGAGACTGGAGCTTCGCTACTCCACCTACTCCTCCCCGTCTCGATCCCCCCTCTACACCACCCCCTACCCCACCACCCCCTGTACCAGTCCGCCGCCCGCGCGGCAGGCCTCGAATCAATCCTCTGCCTGAGGAGGTGGATGCGGACAAGGACAGGCCCACTGAGGGTGGAGACACCTCTTCAATAAAGAAAAGGAAACGCTGCAAGAATCGTAAATATCAGAACGGGGAATACATCACAGAGAAAGATAAGGTGGCAGATGGAGAGGAGGAGAAGCTGGGCGTGGAAGATGGTGAGGCCACTAGTGAGTAAAGATGTCTGAGGCTTGATGAACATTTTGCTGAGAACGTCATTCTGTCTTTGCCTTTCCTGGTCTTGATATTTAGTCCGTGTGCTACAGTTGAGGGTAGCATAATTAAAATAAATGTTGAATGAATTTCCCGTAGGGGAGCAATATCTAGCACAATTTAAACTTCCAAAAAATCCTTTTAGTTACTGCTATTAATAGAGGATACTGAAAATGGAATCTGTGTAGTTTTTACTGAAATAGGAGTGTCCAGAGTCTGGATGGGGTTTTACCAAAGGTCTGAAGGTCAAAGTATGACTGTGAATCGCAAATTTACCTGACCTCCTCAGGGAAAAAAATGGTTCTGTCTGAATAGGGCTTAGGTACGCAAGTCTTATTTAGCAGAAGTTTCTTTTTGATTGAAAGCAATTTATTCAGTGGAGTTATATCCATCTATCTATGCTGTGGTAGGAATGATGTAACAAGAAGGTTGGTGTTGAAATGTCAGTCTATGCCATTGCAGATGAGAAGATGGGTGTGTACCCTAGTCTCAGTGCCACACTGACCGGCGAAGTGCCCAGTCCAGACATCAGCCCTAAGCGGACCCTGTTCACACGTTCAGGCTCGGCACGACCTCAAGAGAGTCCACCCGCCACGCAGCCTAACGACAAACCCTCAGGGAAGAGGAAGTTCAAAAGTAAACACTTGTGTGACACTGACGACCAGAAAAAGGTTAGCTGAAACATCTTTTCAGACTTTCAAGCATTTTTAAACCAGAGCACTTAACTGAAAATTGAGATTTCAAGGGATTATTCCCTCGCAAAGGTATATATCTTTTCAGTTAGTCTTCTGCTGCCCCCTAGTGGCGTTTCAAGTCACCGTAAAGGGCTTTCTTACAACAGCTGTTTTTATTAGACGGGACCATGTAACAGTTGCCCTCCCCTGAATGTCACATCCTTCATGCATGACTCTCTTTGTCTTTATGTCTTTGTTTCAGCTCAAGACTAAGAAAGGCAGCTTCGGTAAACGCGCAGGGCCCCTCATTTCAGATGAGGATGGTCCAGCCGCCAAGAAAACCCCAACTCATCCTTACGCACCTCCCAAGCAGTCAAACTCACCACTGTCTGGTAAAAAAGGAACATCTGGGAAATCAGGAATCCCTGAATCTACTCCAAGCCGTCCAGTGCCTCCAGAAGTCCGTCGACTGATTGTCAATAAGAATGCAGGAGAGACGCTGTTACAGAGAGCTGCTCGATTAGGTTACCAGGTAAAGCATTCATAACCCTTTTGGTTGTTAGCTGACAGTGTAATGTTAATTGTTACATTTATTAATATGAATAGTGATTGTACAATGAAGCTCAATAAAGTTAATCCAATGTGATTAAAATAAAAAAAACGTATGTTAAATTCATAATTATCGTTAATTGTTATGTATTGTCTTTGAATTATTTTAATTTGGGGGCTTGACAGCAGATATTGATATATTTTGGTCAGCTGAACCCCTTGACCTATTTACTCGAAGTATCCCCTGAGATTTTAAGTTAATATTTTAGTAATTTAACAACGGTTTCTAATAAATAACTTTTAGAATTACATTTTTTTTTTAAAATTGTTTTTACATATTTCTAATTTAATTTATTTATCTTTTCACGAGTTCACAAACCCCTTGTAGTTACCTCGCAAACCCCACTTTAGGAAACCCTAAGTAATTTGATTAATAGCCCTAAATATATACATTTTGATCATGTTAATTGTCTTTTTTGCGTTACTACATCATCTACTGATGTTGGTGTAACTGACTGTTTGATCAATTGTTCATTATGTAAGGGATAATCAACGGCTAGCTGTGCATTAAACGATTTGAATGCACGACGTGGAGGCGAAGAACCACCCGACGCTAAGAAAACAGAGGGTGGTTGCTCTCCGCTGGGCGCATTCAAATCATCAATGCCAATAATGCTGATTATCCCGCTTATGCCATGGTCATTTGCCAGCATTCACATATTAAAGATAAAGACAATATTTATGGGAATATTGACTGAACTATAAAATGACGTTATTTCCTCATTGTTATGTCATGGTTTGCATCTTGCTGTCAAATCAGACACAGGAGAAATAGTATAAGATCACAATCATCACATTTACTTGAATGAATTATAGCACATTTCAATTAATTATCGACCAGAGAGAGAGAGAGAGAGAGAGAGATGACAGTTGTTACCTGCGTCTGCGCACGTCTCTCTATAAACAATTACTAAAAACAGCCATTTTACCATCGCTGCAGAGAGAAATATAATGTAGCAATCTAGTATCTAGGCTATTTTATTAATAAAAAAATCGGGGAGGCGTTGACAAGAAGCTCATGTCTGTGTGCAGCGCAATCTGCGATCTTCGAACTCATACTCTCTCCTTGTGTGTGTGTGTGTGTGTGTGTGTGTGTGTGTGTGAGTGATGCTTGTTGGTTAGTGTGCATCTATTAAAGCAGCGCATTAATATGGAACGGTGATTAAACTGACTTGGAACTACCTGTGCAGTTAAACGAATTTAATCAACACCTGCCAGCCAATCAGAATCGAGTATTCAGACAGACCATGGCATAAACATAAATAAACGTTTATTTTCAGGATGTGGTTTTATATTGCTTGGAAAAGGATGTGCGAGAGGTGAACCGTCGCGACAATGCGGGTTACACGGCACTGCATGAGGCCTGTGCACGTGGCTGGACGCACATCGTACAGGTGCTGCTGAAGCATGGCGCAGATGTTAACTGCAGCGCACAGGATGGAACACGGTGAGCAGCGGGTTACGTTGAGGATATGATATTGATTCAGAATCAATGCTTCGTTTGTTACTTGAAATAGGAATTTCACCTAAAAGGCACCAAGTTCTTTTCATCCCCATATACAGCTTTGGGCTACTGCTTTTTTAATTGTATAATGACATAATGACACAGTTTTATGGTAGGTAGCTAATGGGCCACGTTAGAAATGGAAGATGTATTTTTAGTATCTGAATCAGTACTAAATAAGATTATGTATGTCCACCCACAGCTACAATGTGTCCAGCAAACTTTGTCCAATTATCATAGAAAACTATTCTTCCTCCTACCATTTGCTTTTAAGAGCTTTTGCCTTTTTCATTGCAGTCCATCTGCAGTAACAATAAGCTTATCTTTAGATACAACATTTTTAGGATACTAACTAGTGTTTCCAACATTGCAGCCCAATCCATGATGCAGTAGCAGCTGATAATCTGGCTGCCGTCTGGATGCTATTAAATCATGGGGCAGATCCCACACTGGCAACCTACTCCGGTCAGACCGCAGTTAAACTAGCCCAGAGTCCCGGGATGAAAACTTTCCTCAAAGGTAAAACGACTACGTTTTCGAAATCTTGCATACATGTTTGCTAAAGCTTAATGTTTATTTGCAGGGTGGTCACCAAAATCAAACTGATGCACTATTTAGATTAAAACTGTTTTTGTGTTTATCCACAGAGTACTTCACTGATTTAGAAGGACGAACAGACCAAGATTCTAATCTACAGTGGGATTTCTACAGTAGCTCTGTATTTGGTAAGAAATTAAAGTTACATAGACTTAGGGTTGCCACCCATCCCTTAAAATACAGAATCGTCCTGTATTTAAAGGTAAATTGATGCATCCCATATCAAATCAATATGGGTCACGATTTGTCCCGTATTTTACAAAGGCCAACACATATTTGAATAAACAAATAAGTATTTTACACTGTTTGTAATACTAATAGTAATTAGTGGTGCAACGGATCACAAAACTCACGGTTCGGATCATACTACGGATTTTGAGTCACGGATCGGATCATTTTTCGGATCAGCAAAAAAAAAATTGCTTTTCATTTATTACTAAAAGTTTTCATTTCTAAAATTGCAGCAGAAACGTTTAGCTAATTCAATAATATACAATAACGTACAAATTACAAGCATATACATATATCAAAATACAAATTATGTAGTTATATAAAGACAGCACATAGTATTCAGTAGAAATGTAAGCAATTAAGTGTAAATTAAATGTAATAATTTTACCAAGGGAAAAGAATTCAGATTGATCTTGTTGTCCAAAGTGTTTGATTAACAGACAAGACAGTAGGTATTTCCTAGGCTGTATTTAAGATCAATGCAATTGATCAATAATAATATTATCTCTACTTTCTTAGTCAGCTGTATACTTTAACTTAAGACATGGACATAACCTACTGTGTTTACCAGAATACTTGCCAAAATGGGTATTTTCACATAACTTTGGCGGTATGTATCCATCCATTGAGGCATTCTGGAACGCTGTGGACTAACGCCACCTTCTCTCTGCGCTGCATGCAGCACGCTCGTGTTTGCCCAGCGCTGAGCTTGAAAACGGAAGAGTCCATTCCATTTTCCTTCATCTGAATGGTCTGAAATTGCTTGAATGTAAATTGGCAAGACAAAGCTCATTGCAAATGATGGTTCTCAGTCTAAGAGTCTATACTGGTTGAACTAAACAGTTAATCCGCGAATCACATGCGTGCCGAACCGTGGGGACTGGTCCGTACGGATCACGGATCATCTATGATCCGTTGCACCCCTAATAGTAATCATAATTAGATATATTTCATAAGAAGTATTAGAGAAGCTCATTTGCGCGTGATTTTGGCGTCTTTGTTTCCATAGCAACGGAGTCTCCAGATCGCAAGTCGTTAAAGCAGCATGCGCTAAACCTGCATGGTTTAAAAGATCTAGGAGCTCACATCTGCCCTTTGAACACAAGGCTCTCCAGATGTAGGGCTGCATGGGAAGGTTATCAGTGGGTCTGTCCTGTAACTGTTGATGAATGCAGTTTGCAAAGAAGCATTTCGGTTGCTCACAGGGTGGACTGTCTGACTTAAAGGGATAGTTCACCCAAAAATGAAAATGTTGTCATCATTCACACACCTACAAGTTGTTCCAAACCTGTAATAACTTCTTTCTTCTGTTGAACATAAAAGAAGAATGTGGGTAACCAAACAGTTTCTGGTCCCCAATGACTATTTTCTGTACTATGGAAGTTACTGAAGACCAGAAGCTATTTAGTTAACCACATTCTTCAAAGTATCTTCTTTTGTGTTCAACAGAAGAAAGAACTTTTAAGCAGGTTTAGAACAACCTGGGTAAATTATGACAGAATTTTCATTTTTGGGTGAACCATACCTTTAAAGTGACAGACACATCCATGCTTCTAAAGGTATAGGCCTATTGTTTTAAAAAAAAATTGGATAGTCTGTTAATATAATATTCCGTACATTATCAGAACTTGGTAGACATAATTATATTTTTTAAACATGATAAATTAATAGATTATAATTAATGTGGGACCCTGTTTATTAATTGATCATTGATATTAATCATAAATATATGCATAATAAATAATCATACGTGTCATATCGAGGGGTGAGAACCAGAAGGGCGTAAGTGACATTTCACCAACTTTACAGAAGAGCCAAAACTAAAATTTTACCATAGTTTGATCTGACTTTGTGTACTGAGTTCAATTGTTTATAATACAAATTTGTACACTTATGGATGACAGTACTTTTGCCAGTGGAAGTATCTCATTAAGGGCTTTCATTTGATGTATATATCTCCATTTCACCAAAAATGTCATTTACGGCCTTCTGGTTCTCACCCATCGATATACAATTTGTGAATGGGTGTCCCTTATTTTGCCTCGCTGAAGGTGGCAACCGTAGTAGACTGTTTGGGTTCAGTAAGATTTTTAAAAGAAATTAATACTTTTATTGAGCAACAATGCATTAAAGTGATCAAAAGTGACTTTTATGTTATGAAAAAATTCAAATACAGTAAATAGTGTTCTTTTGAACATCAAAAAAATTAAATAATCCAATCAAATAATCCTGAAAAAAATGATCTTTTTAAATTGTATTAAACATTTCACAATATTAGTACTGTATTTTTGATCAAATAAATGCTGCCTTGGTGAGCATAAGAGACTTCAGAAATAAATCTCACTGACCTCAAATTTTAAACAGCAATGTGTTGTGAAAATGCATGTATTTTACATTTTTGTCATTAAATATCAAGCATGTTATATTAACATGTTATATGAACATTATTTTTATTATACATATCTATCAACATAACAATCAGAGTAAAAATGTATTTGAAGAATTAAATTAGTATTTGCATGCACTTGATATGCTATTGACTCCACACGTGCGAAACCTGATGATCATGTTCTCCAGCATGGTTTGAAAAATCTTATATTGAGAGATCTTTCTTCAGTGAAAGCATGAAAATCTGACCTTTTGTGTCCAATCTGTCCAAAATAGGATTTTTTGATTAGTGACCTGTAAATAGTTCAGAATATTCTATATTTAATATTCACAAAACGTACTGATAATGTTGATATTCATGTTTCTTTAAGAAAAAAAAAAATCCTAAAACCTTTTTATTCCCGTTTAAATGAGATTTTAAATCTCAGATATTCAGTATGTTATCAGACTTTTGGACCCTGCTGTATTTCGTTTTTTAAATAATCTTTCTTTCAAATTGCTAGACAATGGTGGCTTAACAAGCAAGACCAATAGTTTGTCCAATCTTCCCCTAATTCAAGCTGAAAGTGATCCAAGTATTAGGTGACATAACTGCCCACTAGAGGGTAGCAGAAGCACTGTAAACACACTGTTTGTAACTAGAGGTTAATATTTGCTTTTGTCTTTATTTGTTTTAAACTTATACAGAGACAGAACAGGAACCTTGCTGGGACTTCCTATTGTCTCAGCCCGAGGAAGACAGCGTGGACAACTTGAGCGAGCAGGTGAAGGAGAAAGACACCGATACAGACTGTCTTCTGTTCGAGTTCTCCTCCGAACCCCTCCTACCCTGCTACCACGTCCAAGTATCACTAACGCAGGGGTGAGTGACAGCAGACACACTTTAAAACACGGTCAGCGCGGCACCTATCTAAACGCCACTCTTTGTTTCCTCTCCACAGGTTTTGTAACTGGTTCTTGCTGGCGGAAGTTCTGAAGCGGCTAAAGATGTCAGCGCGTATTTTCCGGGCTCGGTACCCTCAGTTTGAGGTGGTGAGCATCGCTCAGGCAGAGCTGTGGAAGCAGGTCTCCGTCAGTCAGACGTGCATCGCTCCGGAAGAGCTCCAGCCGGACGGCAAAGACGGGGAGGAGACGGTGGAGCTGGTGCGATGCGTACCAGAGCTACAGGGACTGCTGGGCTCCTCCATACAACTCCTCCGAGAAGATGAGGACGACAAGTTAGGGCCCAACGCCAGACCCTGCAGTCGATAGCGACTCCTGCCCTATATCTCCTGGGATCGTCAGCAGCCGTCCGCAGTCATGCGCGGGTCCGATGGCCTGTTACCAGTACCAGCACATTGTATGTTCAGAATCAGCCAGAAAGGTCCTATTTCCTCACAGACACTCTTTTCACGGACCCCCCCGAGTAATGAAAGGGGCCCTAGGGAGCGACTTTGCCACGCCCTCACCCAGGGAGAAAGGCTGGAGAAGGACTCCACCGGGAAGCAACTTTCAGGTTCCTTCTGTAGGGTTTTGTTTTTTCACTCTTCAATAATTCTTTTTTTTTTTTTTTAAATAAACCTATAAGTAAATATATATGTATATCTTGACATCAGGGTGAACGCATCTGGTTGTAACTTATCATTAACTTGTTTTATGTTCGTTCGTTATTGATGGTCCTTTAGAAGGAGTGGTAATCCAAGTCTTTTTTTATCTTGGTAAACTAAATGTGTGTAGCTAAGAGGCTTACGTCAAGCTAACAACGGCAGGAATGCCTTTGGGCCAGATGGTTCCTGTGTAAACCATCGAGCCTCTCTCGGCTCCCAGAAGCCCCCTAACCAACAGCATATGTTCCTCACCCCGGCCCTCCTTACCTCAGCACCACTGCAGTTCTGCCAGAAACATTACACCTTCCCTTTATTTCATTTGTATCGTAGCAGGCACAGGACGTGTTCCTGTGACATCTGACGTCGCTTCGTTTTTGCTTTGGTTGATGAACTGTTGCTTTTATCCACTGGTTGAATTATTTTAAGATATCAGCAGGTATCAGCCGATATCAGCCAGTTAAGTGGTAAACAAACAAAAAAAAGAGCCTGTGGAGTGTTTTTTTTTTTTTTTTTTTTAAGGATTTTCTAGAGCTGTTTTTCTAGATTCCGTCTTGAACTGCTTTCCAGTGCTCACGGAAGGGGTCGTCTCCGAGTTTTTCCTGGTGTACCAGATTCCAGCGTGCTTTGTGGCGCGTGGTGTGTTTATTTACACTGATTGTTGTTTGTGCTTAATTTAATAGTCATTAATATATTTGACCTTTTTTGTGTGTATCAGACAAATGATATATGAAAATTG
>JAFVLL020026113.1:0-12434 GCA_021397915.2 Tor tambroides
ACGCATAAACGTTGCTTTCTCAAAAACACAATCATGTACATAAATGCTGCTAACATATTATTGTAGCCCAGTTTGTGCTGTTTACAGTGTTATTATACTTTAGCCATTTATATGTTTATAAGCAACTGAAAAAAGCACAAATGTCAGGGCATGTCAAAACTTCTCCAGGCCCCCAAAACACCCTTAGACCCCAGAGGGTTAAAGCCTCCAAATGAAGCAATGATGCATTACTGCTATGGTGATCATTTTAATCATTTGACTGGGGACTTGAAAGAAGAGAGTGATGCATTACTCAACAGTTTGGTTCATTAGCCCAGAGGTACAATAATCAAATTGTAACCTAAAATTCTACATTTACTTATGATGCCCCTGATCAAGATTTGTCCCATGTCCAATCAGATGTTTCACTTCCATAAAATAAAAATCAGCACTGAAGCAGCTTCTGCTAGTTGATGTATGACAATTCACTATCATCAAATATTTGTTAAAACTTTTTCATTTCTTCAGTAACTCGTACACAGATACAGTTTTATGGATCACCAACATCTACAGTTTGAAGGTTAGTTGAGCACTGGGTCAGCAATTCATGTTTGTTATTAACTGTTTGAATCATGCATGGTTAGGTTTATCTAAAATATTAGTTTAAATATAGATGCAAGCAGCAATTACGGGGCCAAGCACTCCAGCGTCAAAATGAGGAGCTAAGCATAGCATGGAGCATCAGACCAAATGCAACAGTGAGTGCTAAAAGCAATTTTAAGATGATTTCAATTGAAATGGCTGAAAAATCATAAATACAACCTCTAGTAATACAATTAAATGGCTTACATCAGTTTTGACTAACAGGTGGTGCTGCAATCAAATCATTTTGGTGTACATACGAAGTTTCGTGATAGTACACCAATGCATTTGTAAAATATAGCATTTTATATCATAATACTCTACTGTAGTCAATGAAAATTTCATGTTTTGTTCAGTTATAGCGCCACCAAGAGGCACAATCCCACCAAATTTTTTATGTGTCCTTAGAGTATGCCCATATGTCAAATTTGGTGAAAATATAATATTTGTTTTGGAGTTATAGACATATGTGTATGAGTAGATAAAAATGACTGACTGCTGACTTTGTTTGAATTTTTGTGCCGCTTTCAAAATTTTGTCATTTGGGCATTAAAATGATGCCGGCACGCTATGTTTCCAAATTTTCTAAGGTGGTTTCGTGTCGATCGGAGAAACGGTTTCTAAGATATTGGCAAATGTTTTTTAAGCAATAAAATGCAACGTTGCACAAACCATAAGGCAAAACCTGGCAAGTTTGGTACCGCTGGACTCGGCAAGGATTCAGGAGTCTAAAAAGATGGCTCCTGTGAAAATAAGTCGAGCACACCCAAAGTTATAAACGTGAATATTTGATTTTACCACTAGGTGGTGCTGGCTCAAAACTTCTCAGATTACTTCAGGGCATCATGCTGATGAACCATACCAAGTTTCGTAACGATACGTCAATGCATTCGTAAAATATAGCATTATACTACAAAATTCAAAATGGCCGACGCCCAAAATGGCTGACATGGGAAAAATGGATATGGTTCGACTCGGCATGATGTACCGAATCTAAAGAGACCAGTTTTGTGATTTTTGGCCAAACCACTCACAAGTTATAAGCAAAAATAGCCAATTTTCGTATCTCCTGACCACTAGGTGGCACAGCCCCAAAACAATGCAGGTAGCCTCAAGTCATGCTTGTCATAACACACACCAAGTTTGGTCTCAATACGCCAAACCGGATCTGAGATATAGCCTCAAATCCATTTTTGTGTGCTTTTCGTAGAATTCGTTCACGCGTTATTCAAGAACGGTTTGACTAATCGACTTGAATTCCATAATTTTTGGCAAGCATGGTCTGCAGATGATCTGAGCCAATTTTGGTGAAAATCAGACAAACCGTCTAGGACTAGTTAGAAAAAGTAGGTTTTACAAACAATTGAAAATAGAGCAAAAACTAAACCTTACGATTTTTGAATTTTTGTGTCCATTCGACTCAGCATGAGCCAAGGATTCCAAGGAAAAAAGAAATTACTTCTGTGCCTTACGGTTCTAAAGTTATTAGCATAAACATGAGTGAAATTTTGGACAAGTGGTGGCGCTAGAGAGTTTGAGTTAGAGACTTCAAATTTGCTATGGTTAATGTTGAGACTGTCCTCTATCAGTGTGCCAAATTTCACAACTTTCCCGCAAGCGGTTCTATGGGCTGCCATAGACTCCATAGCGGAAGAAGAAGAAGAATCTTAACGGATACAACAAGTGCCTAAGCACCTGCGGTGCTTGGCCCCTAATAAACTCAGATGATCACAAACAAACAACTCAGCGAGGAATGGCAGCCAGATGTGCACAGCGAGCGTTCCCACTCTGAAAGTCTCAAATGAAGACGGTAGACATTTTATAGAACAGAGGTGCTCCTCCTCCAACATGTGAAGTGGCAATTACAGACTAGCATCCGATCATTAAAATGAAATCTACATTCCATTACAGTGACTCAACATTGATACCGTAAACTGATGAGCATAATTAAATCTAATATATAGCACTGAATACTTCTATTCAGTGAATAATAATTATATTTTAGATAAGCCTAACCACGTGTGATTCAAACACACTTAATAATAAAGATGAATTGTTGACCCCAGTGCTCCACTAAACTTCACTGACCTTCAAAGTGTAGATGCTGGTGATCCATAAAACTGTATACCTGTGTATGAGTTACTGAAGAATTAAAAAGTTTTAACAAATAAATATTTGATGACCTTGACTAACCCCATCTTAATTAGTGAACTAACACAGAAATCCAATTCTTCTTAATGCCGGTTAAATTCTGTACCGACATTCCTGTACCTCTGTCATTTCTGTTCCAATTTTCTGTTTCTGTTGTCAATTTCACATTTTGTAACTATGTTTCTCATCTCTGGCATTGTTTCAGTTTCACTCAAGATTGCTGCTGTTATTCCTATTCTTAAAAAACAAATCTGACCAACTGACTTCGCTAAGTATTGCCCAATCTCCAACCTACATTTGTCTCAAAGAAAAGGTTGTCGCCACTGAACTGCAGTCATCATTGCTAGCTCTCAATGATCAGTTTGAAATATTTCAGTCTGGTTTTCGTTCACATCACAGTACTAAAACTGCTTTAGTAAGGGTTAACAGTAACCTCCTACTTTCGGGTGACTTGGGCAATCTTTTAATACTCTTATTATTTTACCTTATTATGTTTTTCAAATTCTTATTTGTCTTTTCTCTACTTCTTTGGGATATTTAATTCATTTTGATACATAAATGTGACTGAATACTGTACATTCATTATCTCCATAACTTTAACTGTTTTATTAGGGTTTCTGGTTTATTAAAGCCTCCAAATGATGCAATGATGCAATTACTACCATGATGACCATTTTGTTTGAATTACTGGGTTTTGAAAGAAGAGAGTCATACATTACTCAACAGTTTGATTCATTAGCCCAGAGATACATTGGTCAAATTTTAACCTAAAATTCTACATTTACTTATGATGCCCCTGATCAAGATTTGTCCCATGTCCAATCAGATGTTTCACTTCAATGAAATAAAATAAAAAAAAACAGCACTTAAGCAGCTTCTGCTGGTTGATGTATGACAATTCACTATCATCAAATATTTATGTGTGTTAAAACTTTTTTATTTCTTCAGTAACTCATGCACAGATACACAGTTTTATGGATTACCAACATCTACAGTTTGAAGGTCAGTGAAGGTTAGTTGAGCACTGGGTCAACAATTCATGTTTGTTATTAACTGTTTGAATCATGCATGGTTAGGTTTATCTAAAATATAATAATTAGTTTAAATATAGATGCAAGCAGCAATTACGGGGCCAAGCATTCCAGCGTCAAAATGAGGAGCTAAGCATAGCATGGAGCATCAGACCAAATGCAACAATGGATGCTAAAAGCGATTTTAAGATGATGTCAATTGAAATGGCTGAAAAATCATAAATACAACCTCTAGTAATACAATTAAATGGCTTACATCAGTTTTGACTAACAGGTGGCGCTGCAATCAAATCATTTTGGTGTACATACAAAGTTTCGTAATAGTACACCAATGCATTCGTAAAATATAGCATTTTATAATACTCTATTGTAGTCAATGACAATTTCATGTTTTGTTCAATTATAGCGCCACCAAGAGGCACAATCCCACCAAATTTTTTATGTGTCCTTAGAGTGTGCCCACACATATGTGTGTCAAATTTGGTGAAAATATCTCATTTTGTTTTGGAGTTATAGACATATATGTGTATGAGTAGATGAAAAATGACTGACTGCTGACTTTGTTTGAATTTTTGTGCCACTTACTTTCAAAATTTTGTCAATTGGGCATTAAAATTATGCCGGCACGCTATGTTTTCGAATTTTCTATGGTGGTTTCGTGCAGGGGCGTAGCCATCATTTCAGAAGTGAGGGGGACAGAAATGTAATATTTATATATATATATATATATATATATATATATATATATATATATGGGGTTTTTTTTGTAAATAAGTCTCTTCTGCTCACCAAGCCTGCATTTATTTCATCCAAAATACAGTTTTACTATGTACAACTGCTTTCTATTTGAATATATTTTAAAATGTAGTTGATTTCTGTGATCAAAGCTATATTTTCAGCATCATTACTCCAGGCTTCAGAGTCACATGATCCTTCAGAAATCATTCTAATATGCTGATTTACTGCTCAAGAAACCTTTTTTAATTTTTATTATTATTATTTAAAACAGTTGAGTAAATTTTTTCAGGATTCTTTGATGAATAGAAATATCCAAAGATCATCGTTTATCTGAAATAAAAAGCTTTTGTAACATTATACACTATACCATTCAAAAGTGTGGAGTCAGTATTATTATTATTTTGTTTTATTTTGGAAAATAAATTATAGAAATTAATAGTTTTATTTAGCAAGGATGGTTTAAATTGATCAAATGTGTTGATAAAGACATTTATAATGTTTCAAAATATTTCTATTTCAGATAAATGCTGTTCTTCTGAACTTTCTATTCATCAAAGAAACCTGGAAAAAAATTCTGCTCAGCTGTCTTCAACATCATAATAATAAATGTTTTTTTTTTTAGTTTTTTTTTTAGCAGCAAATCAGAATATTAAAATGATTTCAGAAAGATCGTGTGAGTGGAGTAATTTACATTTTAAAATATATTCAAATAGAAAACAGTTATTTTAAATAGTGAAAATATTTCAAAATTGTACTGTTTTGCTGTAGGCCTACTTTGGATCAAATAAATCGTTTCTGAGCAGAAGAGACTTCTTTAAAAAACATTAAAAATCTTAATGTTCAAAAACTTTTGACTGGTATGTATAGGCAACTTTAATTTTTCTCTTTTTCTAGCTTTTAATAGGCTTAGAAATCATATACACTGCTGGACAATAACCAATAATAATGATTTGTTTATATACTACAAACACTTTTTTTTATCCCATGAGGCAGAATAGTTTCTATACTGTAATGAATGCTGTGTCAATTAGCACTGCATTGTTCGTATACTTTATTTATTACCTGGAGATGACTTAAAAATAGACCACATATCGTGCAATAGCAATTCTAAACTGGTCGTTTTTTTCTTTCTTTCTGTGAAAACAACTGTTTTCATCCATCTCATATATTAGTAATTTCATGGTGCAACTTTCTGCATGAAGCCTCCGGCTTCGAGTAGGAATTTATTCTGCATGTAATGAGCGTTTAGCGCTCCGTGATGTTCATCTCGCTTTACTCTGGGTCCGAATAAAACATCAGGTCATGCAACAACAGACTATCCTGTCTCTTTGAATTTAAATCTATATTTATTCACACCGGCTCTTGAAAACCTTTATGCCAGCACACTTGCCCGAAAAAGTGCGGGGGATGAATTTATGTGATATTAAAAGTGGGGGGGACACGTCCCCCGCGTCCCCCGCGTAATCTACGCCCCTGGTTTCGTGTCGATCGGAGTAATGGTTTCTAAGATATTGGCAAATGTTTTTTAAGTGCTAAAATGCAACGTTGCACAAACCATAAGGCAAAACCTGGCAAGTTTGGTACCGCTGGACTCGGCAAGGATTCAGGAGTCTAAAAAGGTGACTCCTGTGAAAATAA
Source organism: Tor tambroides (assembly GCA_021397915.2). NCBI lineage: Eukaryota > Metazoa > Chordata > Actinopteri > Cypriniformes > Cyprinidae > Tor > Tor tambroides. The sequence goes on from JAFVLL020026113.1 coordinate 6,180, forward strand.
GTCGACCACACCCAAAGTTATAAGCATGTGAATATTTGATTTTACCACTAGGTGGCGCTGGCTCGAAACTTCTCAGATTACTTCAGGGCATCATGCTGATGAACCATACCAAGTTTCGTAACGATACGTCAATGCGTTCGTAAAATATAGCATTATACTACAACATTCAAAATGGCCGATGCCCAAAATGGCTGATATGGGAAAAATGGATATGGTTCGACTCGGCATGATGCACCAAATCTAAAGAGTTTGTGATTTTTGGCCAAACCATTCACAAGTTATAAGCAAAAATAGCCAATTTTTGTGTCTCCTGGCCACTAGGTGGCACAGCCCCAAAACAAAAAGCCTCCAAATGATGCAATGATGCATTACTACCATGATGACCATTTTGTTTGAATTACTGGGTTTTGAAAGAAGAGAGTGATACATTACCCAACAGTTTGATTCATTAGCCCAGAGATACATTGGTCAAATTGTAACCTAAAATTCTACATTTACTTATGATGCCCCTGATCAAGATTTGTCCAATCAGATGTTTCACTTCCATAAAATAAAATTTAAAAAAACATCACTGAAGCAGCTTCTGCTGGTTGATGTATGACAATTCACTATCATCAAATATTTATGTGTGTTAAAACGTTTTCATTTCTTCAGTAACTCATACACAGATACACAGTTTTATGGATCACCAATATCTACAGTTTGAAGGTCAGTGAAGGTTAGTTGAGCACTGGGTCAACAATTCATGTTTGTTATTAACTATCTGGATCACGCATGGTTAGGTTTATGTAAAATATAATAATTAGTTTAAAGTATTCAGTGCTATATATTAGATTTAGTTATTCTCATCAGTTATCGGTATCAATGTTGAGTCACTGTGATGGAATGTACTTTTCATTTTAATGACCGGATGCTAGTCTGTAATTGCCACTTCACATGTTGGAGGAGGAGCACCTCTGTTCTATAAAATGTCTACCGGCTTCATCTGAGACTTCCAGAGTGGGAACGCTCGCTGTGCACATCTGGCTGCCATTCCTCGCTGAGTTGTCTGTTTGTGATAATCTGAGTTTATTACTTTTTGGTCTGCAAACTGGATTTGCTTTGCTTGGCTTGACAGACTTTGGCGAACTGGACTTCACTTTACTGCTTGGCATATTTTCTGTTGTCGTTGGGAACTCTCGATTGTCGACCTACTGTGAGTTGACACTTTTCTTACCAGTCTTTCTACTGGCTTACTGTCTGGTCGGGTAGCAAGATTATGATGACTCATGCTATTCTTTTTTGCATCACTTTCAGGAAAAGCTGGATGCATTATAGTGGGACTTTTGGTGTAGAACTTACCACTTCTGCTTGTGAGTAAGCTCAGTCTATTCAAACACTCAATAACTTTACCTTGACTAACCCCATCTTAATTAGTGAACTAACACAGAAATCCAATTCTTCTTAATGCCGGTTAAATTCTGTACCGACATTCCTGTACCTCTGTCATTTCTGTTCCCATTTCACATTTTGTAAATATGTTTCTCATCTCTGGCATTGTTTCAGTTTCACTCAAGATTGCTGCTGTTATTCCTATTCTTAAAAAACAAATCTGACCAACTGACTTCGCTAATTATCACCCAATCTCCAACCTACCATTTGTCTCAAAGTAAAGGTTGTCGCCACTGAACTGCAGTCATTGCTAGCTCTCGATGATCAGTTTGATATATTTCAGTCTGGTTTTCGTTCACATCACAGTACTAAAACTGCTTTAGTAAGGATTATCAGTAAGCAGTCAACTGCTTTAGTAAGGGTTGTCGTTGGGAACTCTCGGTTGTCGGCCTACTGTGAGTTGACACTCTTCTTACCAGTCTTTCTACTGGCTTACTGTCTGATTGGGTAGCAAGATTGTGATGACTCATGCTATTCTTTTTTGCACCACTTTCAGGAAAAACTGGATGCTTTATTTTGGGACTTTTGGTGTTGAACTGACCACTTCTGCTTGTGAGCAAGCTCAGTCTATTCAAACACTCAATAACTTTACCAAGTACTAAAACTGCTTTGGTAAGGGTTATCAGTAATCTCCTAAGCCTTTACCTCAGCTCAGATTTTGATACTGTCTGTCATAAGTTATTACTCATGCGCCTCTCAGGCGCTGGTTTATTCTGGTTTTCCTCCTGTCTGACAGACAACAATACTACATCACCATGCATAACTATAAATCTCCCACTCTTACTCAAACAGGGTGTTCCACAGGGCTCAGTTCTCAGCTCATATATATTTATTATTTACATTTTGCCTCTCAGACAAATTAATTCACCGCCATGGTTTTCAGTACCACTTTTTATGCAGATGATATTCAGATACATACTGCTTGCCAACCAGACACTATTCACCAGACTGCATCGCTATCGTCATGTATCACTGAGTTAAAAACTCAATTTTTTTCAGTTTGAATTTGACTAAAACAGAAATCCTAATTATCGGTCCTTCATCTCTAACAAAAAATATGCTCTAAAATACTAATGCTCCTAGACTTGACCTTGAAGCTACATCAATTATTCCATCTGCCACAATGAAAAACTTAGGTATCATTGTTGACTATTCAATGATCCTAAATGCTTATATTAGTAAACTCTCTAAAGCTGCATTTTTTTATAACTTCATCATATTGTCAAACTCTGTTCCTGTGTCAGCCCAAAAGATACTTAATCATTAGTAGATGCATATATCACAACAAGCCTCGATTACTGCAATGGTCTTTTTTCCTGTACTACCAGTGCACTCTATTTCCCGTTTGCAATATATCCAAAACTCTGCTCTGAGAATGTTAACTTACACTAATGGTCTGCTCATATCACTCCTATTCTATTTAACCTCCACCGTCTACCTGTTTCTTCTCGTTTTATTTACAAAATTCTTCTGCTTACCTTTAAGTCACTCAGTGGTCTTGCTCCTTCCTATTTCACTGACTTTCTCCTTACATTCCCTCTCGACCACTTCAGTCATCTGGATGTGAACGTCTTTGTGTACCGATATTTTGTCGATCATCTATGGGTGGCAGGTCTTTCTCTGTTAGGGCTCCTAAGCTTTGGAGCTCATTGCCCTGTCTCTAGGACAATAACCACACTGCATGAATTTAAGTGTAAACTCAAAACCAATTTGTTTAACCAATATTACCAGTCAAAATATGTTTCCTCTTAAACTGTAATGGTTCTTTTCTCTCTTTGTATTCAATTATTTGCACTACTCTTGCGTTCTGTAGCCTTAGAACCTGCAAAGAAGGAAAAAGTAAAAGACTTTTTTTTTCTTTCCAATATGACATTAGAAAATTAAAGAAATGTTTTCTACTGCATAATCTATATAATATTTGATATTGAAAGTGCTTGATCATTTGTGAATATATGAAAAAGTTTTTTTTAATACCTAATACATATTTCTAAAACTTTTCTCAGACTAAAATGTCAATGACTGACAACTATTCACACAAAGAAGAGAAAGCAGATCGATCTGCTATCAAGAAGCAGTCTGGGATGGAGAATGAGGTGGAAAAGAGGGATCCAGGAAATTCAAGCCTTGACCAGCTTGAAACTGGGATCAGTAAACTCAGTATTAAGGTAATGGTAGAACAATTATGTATGGTAGATGCCTATACATTTTTTTTTTCTAGTAAATTACATGGAATAGTTCACTTAAAAATGAAAATTCTGCCATGATTTAATCACTCAGTAAGGTCTTTCTAGTTAGCATTAATGCAATATTTAACATAAAATAACAATGGGCAATACCTTTACCGAGCTTAGTCTAAGGTGGTTAATTTCTACATACTAATACATTTTTTTAACAATTCAAGTTACAATTAACAGTATATTTACAAACATCAGCCTAGAATATTAAATGCTGTAAAATGTGATTTATTGTTAGTTTATACATTTTGACTAATGTTAATTAATTTAACTTTAGTGTAACACAGTACAACTTTCTTCTGTGAAATGCAAAAGATCTTTCGAAGAATGTTCATACTATTCCATAAATTAAAATTGGATGGGGACCAGGGGCTGTCAAGCTTAAAAAAGCTCAGAAAAAATACAATAAATGTATCATAAGTAAAAAAGTATAATTTTTTTTTTCTGGAGCTATGTAATAGTTTTATTATTATTATTTTAGTGAGGAACAGATTGAAATCAAAGTTTTTATTCACTGAAAAGTTTGATGTGAAAATCTAGCTTGAAAGGTCACCGTTTATTTTCATTTATATGGAAGAGATTAATGTAAAAAGTTATATTCTGTAGGTTTTGAAAGACACAAGGAGCAAATCATTGTTTTTTGCATACCCTTCAAGAAATATTTTAGATTGTACACATTATCATCTCTTTTTGTAGGATATATATAAAAACAGCAGCTGAATTGATGAATGCAACTGAATTTGTCTAAATGGCTTATCTTTTTCTAGGACTCCTCAGTAACAGAAAAGACTCCTCAATCTGACAGAAAAGAAACTGAAGTAAAATTTTTGATCAATGTGCCGATGGAGGTTACATCAGAAATGAGTAACAGCTCTGAATCGCATTGTAAGAAGTTTCTCGATCTTCTAAATCGCACAGCTTTCAGGAAAGAGGAGGAGTTCCGCTATAAGGATATTGCTGTACTATTCGGACTTAATGGAAAGAATTCTGAAGATGTAGAAAATGAATGGCAAAAGAATGTTGAGAGTGACATCACTTTTAAAAAAATGTGGTTTACATGGATTAATAAGGAAGTTCCATATCAAGAAATAAGAGAAAAAATTCAAAAAACACTCACACAACAATGAATTAGTAAGTCAGTTTAGGAGGGACTCTGAAGTTAAAATTTATTACTGCTTTTTTGATGCAGACACAGTTGATTTTAATGAGGTTTTTGAGTTCTTACATAGATGTAATCATAGAGCACAACTATCCAACAGTGATGTCAACTGGTTTTCTGTTACCTGAGCACAGTAAGTTCAGAAAAGAGAGTGAACGTGACCGACAGGTGCGCATAACAACAGCTAAGCACTTTCCTCTGGGCACTTACTACCCAGAGCCCAACTTCTGTGTCCTTCTACCTGATGGATGTGATACTATTCCTGAGCGTTTTACTAATACAGAATATAAACAAATGAACATGGAATCTCCTGTTTTGATTAGACAAGTAAAATGACGTGAGGGTTTTTCCGCTGTGTTTTCAAACAAAACCCCGATTATTACGCTTGATTCTGAACAACAACATTGTCACACCAAACCCATGGACGTGAGCAATTAGCGCTTATACACACAAAGAGCTTAACGTTACTGAGACATATAAAGAGAGAAAATTTGGAGATGAATGTGAAAAAGACAAGCGCAAGGCAAATGGTGTGCAAAAGTCTTTGTTAATGGATCTGCTAGAATCAGATGAAATGGCTCAGAGGATAGAACAAGAAAAATCTTTTGAGGGACGTGGTGCAGGGCAAATTTTCAAGGAAGCTAAAGCTGTTCGGCAGGATCTTAAGAAGGCAGAGCATGAAGAGCTAATAGAGCCAGAAGCATAATGTGAGTGGGTTGGAAGCTGATGTGATGTTACACAGATTGATGTATAATTTAAATGATTTCTTTGCATGTTTTAACATGAAAACAATGGGATAAGTTTGTTGTTAATCATGATATTTCTATTAATCACCTCACTTTCAGAAAGAAAGCCACCAAATAAATTTAATTTCTGGAGCATCTGAAATTATTTCCCTAGCAGTAAGTGAAAGATTCCTTACTGTTTTTTGTTTGTTTGTTTGTTTTTTTGTTTTTAAATAGTTGTATTTTTCTTTAGTATACAACCCGAATTCTGGAACCCGAATGTTGGGACACTTTTTAAATTTGAATAAAATGAAAACTAAGACTTTCAAATCACATGAACCAATATTTTATTCACTATAGAACATAGACAAGGCAACAAATGTTTAAACTTTGAAATTTTACAATTTTATGCACAAAATGAGCTCATTTCAAATTTGATGCCTGCTACAGGTCTCAAAATAGTTGGGACGGGGGCATGTTTACCATGGTGTAGCATCTCCTCTTCTTTTCAAAACAGTTTGAAGACATCTGGGCATCGAGGTTATGAGTTTCTGGAGTTTTGGTGTTGGAATTTGGTCCCATTCTAGCCTGATATAGGTTCCCAGCTGCTGAAGCAGGCCAATTCAGCACCCAGACTCTTCTACTACAAAGCCATGCTGTTGTAATAGCTGCAGTATGTGGTTTTGCATTGTCCTGCTGAAATACA